>JADRCH010000175.1:8769944-8799902 GCA_019843965.1 Rhynchomys soricoides
TTATTATTATTATTATTATTATTATTATTATTATTATTATTATTATTTAAAAGAGCCTCATACCTCACATGTGATACTTTTAAACAAGTCATGTAATGAAAAAGATACACTCAAATTCCGATCAATGTAACTACTCAGTATGGTAAACAAGTAGATGGTGTATTAGGATGAATACGATGATGACAGAGAAAAGCAGCTTTGAGAACTTAAGAGTAAGCTTGTTCATTCTTCGGCTATTACTTGTAACAGTTATATTGAAACCACATAGGAGTACAGCATGCGCTGCACTGATGCAGAACAAGGAAGGAACATTGTTCTCTGATTATTTTCCTGCCTGACAGAATCAATGTTCTCTAAAGTCGCTAGGTAGGTTTAAAGTTTTAAGACTTTTTCAAGAGTGCTGCCACTGTCTACATATACATTTAATGTTTCATAAAGAAATATATTAGCATTTTATGGTAATTAATTTGGGATGGTAACCTGTTTAGGGGTTCATGGTATATTTAAGCAGGGAACACTTATCAGGAATTGGACTCTGGAATGACATTAATAAGGACATTTCATATTAAATTGCCTACAGCTGACAGTCTTCCTGTTGCTTTGAGAATAGTTAGTATTATTGCTTCCTTAAGGAGCCATGAAAAGAGGCAAGTTAATTCCCGCAGCTAATTTTCTTGTACATTAGCCTCCATGGTGCAATCTAATCAGTTATATCAGATGGAGCTGATCATTGATTTATTTTTCTTTGGGGATGTTTAAAATCTCAAGTCTCATGGCAGCAACCACTGACACAATATGTCCTCCTTTAAAAGGGGTCCTTGGACTGTAGACCAGGCCTTTCTTTTGTATACTCTGAGGACCAATCCTCTTCCTAAATCCATCTATTTCACTCAGCTTGCCTCTTCTGAGAGCTTAGTGTTCTGGCCTCTAACCTACATAACACCTTGGAGAGGGACCGAGAAATGAACTTTCATAATCTCAGGTCAAGTGGAGCTCTGCTGTTTTTATCCATATGTCTATTCTTCAGTTCTTTTCTAGACCCACACAACTGTGCAATAGTTGAAGCCTTAAAAGAAAATCTATCTGCCTTTAAAATAAGAGAGTTTATAGGAACAGGCACTGTGAGTTTCCAAGTACATAACAAATAATAATTGCATCAAGTTCAATGGTGATTTACTAAATAAAGCGGTTTATATTTACATAAATAGCCCTTGGGTGACTATGTTGGTAACATTTGCTTTTATTCTAATCCCGCAGGAGGCACTGAAAACAGAGCCATGTTGAAAGACTACTAGTAAGGAAAATTACAATGATGGTCATTGTAACTGTAAATGCCAAGGATTTGAAAGATATCTCAGTTTGTAAAGTATATGCTAAGTATGAAGATCTGTGTTTATTTCCCAAGGACTCAGATGTAGAAAATCCAGGAGATATAGCACACAATTTTGATCCCAAGGATAGAGAGGAAGAGACATGTGAACTCCTGAGATCCAGTGGCCAGCCATTCCGGTCTATTGGTGAGATCAAGGTAATTAAAAATCTTGTTTATGGAAAAATAAAGTGGATCTTATTAGGAATGACAAAGTTGTCCTGCTTTTTCGACATGCACAGGCAAATGCATGCATGCAGACCTGCATATAACATCAAAATTGCAGAACTTTTCAAAGGAACTTATTTTAAGTAAAATGAAATACTTCTAGAGAGAATATAGGACCAGGAAGGAAACTTGTCTGCAGAAATTATTTTCTATCACAATTATTACGGTTGTATTTGATTCCCTGGATCCTTGGAGCTTGCTTTCCTGCTCCTATTTGTTTGTTGTATGGGACTTGTACCAGATATGCACTCTGTGCCAGGATTCCTATGCAGTGAATATATCAAGACCCTGCATTTGAGGCACCTTGGTTCCCATCAGGGGATGAGTACTTCTTGGGAGAACAGAGGTAGGCACAGGGCATGGAGGAGTCACATACAAGGTGCATGTGCACTCTTGGTTCATTGAATCATGTTTGATAGTCAGAACTGTGACTGTCGTGGGAGGTGAAGAAGCAGGGTGAAAGCAATCAAATATCCTCTTCTAAAAAGTACCAAATAACCCAAAGCTCAGGAATGAGTTTAAAATTCAAGGAAGTAAGCAAAACTTGCAGAAAAAAACCTGAAACTTATAATAACCAGTATATAGCATTCTTATGTAAAATATATCTATTTTGGGTAGAACAGCTCAGCCCAAGTCAGTTAAACAAGCATTACTGAATATATCTTCTCTCCCTTTGGATCTTTAAAACTTGAGTAAATTTCATTCTTTGCATAATTCAAAAAGCTTTTCCTCCCAAGAATCATTTTCCCTCAACTTGTAGAATGGAACTTAGGTTCTCCCAAATCATTACTGTGCTCTTAATAGGTTTTTACTAGTAACTGGCACTTCATAGGCTCAAGGACAATCTATGCAAGCAAATGTATTTTCTGGTAGCATGTTTAGGGTCAAAAATAAAATGAGCTTTCAAGAGGGAAGGTCAACATACAGGTGGCATAAAGTAAGTTCCATAAAGCACAGTCCTCTTTATAATTTTTACAGGCTCTGCACAGCAGATTTATTAAGAGTTAATTATATGTTTCCAAGGTGAACATTTTTTTCTAGTGCTTTCCCCTAAAATGAATGATACAGTAAGGCTCAGAAATAATTTCAAAAATTAGAAATAATTGGATATAACTCAAATCAACATCATAAATTAATCAGCAGCTGATGCAATGAGACACTGGTGCATATTTAGCACCATGCTAATCATGCTAAAAGATGAGTAAAATATAATTGGGGTTAATAGTCTTGTTGCTGGATCTTATAGTACAGGTTTATAATCCCAGAAATGAGAAAACATGAATAATAAGAATCAAAGATTCAAGACAACTCAGGAACTGAAGAAGATGAGCTGTCAACATAAAGAGTAAAAGTAGGGCTGACAATATGTCTTTAGTAGAACCTTAGGTGAATATTAGAGGCATAGATTCAATTTTAATCACTGCAAAAGTGTGTGTGTATGTGCGTGTACTGTGCTTTTGCCTGCATGTGTGTGTGTGTGTGTGTGTGTGTGTGTGTGTGTGTGTGTTTCAGGTATTACATTATGTGGATGCAGGAAAGGTCAAGAAAAAGGTGTCCTGAATCAGATAATATTCAATTAAACCTTAGCTCATGTCAAGAGTTAAATTTCTAAGTAGATTAAAGTTTTAAAGTTTTCTGAGGTCCACCTAGATCAGTATTCCTAGATAAGTGGAATAGTTTGCTAGCAAAGTAGAGAACTGTGAGGCTAGACACCATATTTATCAAAGATTTTGTAAACCTGAACTGATTTTCCAATAGTTCTGTAGCACACATATTTTTTGAAATACAAAAAGAAAATTGAAAATCACTGTTCATTCATCAGCCCTGGGTAATTGTTTGCTGTCTTATCTGAAGTTACAAAAGCTGCTTTTAGATAAAAAAAAAAAATATTCCAGCTAAAGAGTCACAGGGAATCAACTGAGACTTAATGAAGAAGAGAATGTGTAACTAAGACAGTTTAATAACAGTCACTGGAAGGATGCTGATTTAGGACAAAGTGAAATAGATCTCTGGTTTATAGATGCACAACAGGATAGGGAATGTGGTTGTTGCCAACCAGCTTGAGATGCTGTCTATAGTGAGAAAGACATTAGAAACACATTTCACTACCTTTTCTAGATGTGAATTCATTTAGAGGTTAACACTTACTAAAAGAATTAAGGTAAATTGATGTAATGTATGTTGATTAATCCTTTATTAAATAGGAATGCCTTTCAATGACATGGTATAGCTGTTGCTGTTCATAAGTGCTTAGCACTTCTTTGTTGTGTTTGTTTGCTATAACAAAACTAGCATAGACTCTGAGACTTAATCACAATACATGAAGTTGGAGAGAACTAGATTTTTTCTGTGAGGTGGAACACAGTCTAGAATCTCTTCTCCTAGATTATTGCCAGTTTCCATCTTGCTTTGAAAACCTATGCTCTCTTCTTTGTGCATTTATTTATTTATTTATTTATTTATTGGATATTTTATTTATTTACATTTCAAATGCTATCCCCTTTCCCGGTTTCCCCTCCACAAACCCCCTATCCCATTCTCCCTCCCCCTGTTTCTATGAGGGTGCTCCCCCACTCACCCACCCACTCCCAACTCCCTGCCCTGGCCTTTCCTAACACTGGGGCATCAAGACTTCAGAGGACCAAAGGCCTCTCTTCCCATAAGGCCATCCCCTGCTACATATCAGCTGAAGCCTTTGGTCCCTCCCATGTACTCTTTGGTTGATGATTTAGTTCCTGGGAGCTCTGGAGCTTCTGGTTGGTTGATATTGTTGTTCTTTCTATGGGGTTGCAAACCCCATCAGCTCCTTCAGTCATTTCTCTAAGGATTCCATTGTCTCAGGCCAATGGGTGACTGTGAGCATCCACATGTGTATTGGTCAGACTCTTTTAGAGCCTCTCAGGAGACAGCTATATCAGGCTCCTGTCAGCAAGTACTTATTGGCATCAGCAATAGTGTCTGGGTTTGGTCCCTATATGTGGGATGGATCACCAGGTGGGGCAGTCTTTGGAGGGGCTTTCCTTCAGTCTGCTCAACACTCTGTCTCCATATTTCCTGCCACGAGTATTTTGTTCCCCTTTCCAAGAAGGACTGAATCATCCACACTTTGGTCTTCCTTCTTCTTGAGCTTCATGTGATCTGTGAATTGTAACTTGAGTATTCCAAGCTTTTGGGCTAATATCCACTTATCAGCGAATGCATATCATGTGTGTTCTTTTGTGACTAGGTTACCTTGCTCAGGAAAATATTTTCTAATTCCATTCATTTGCCTAAGAATTTCATGAAGTCATTGTTTTTAATTGCTGAGTAGTACTCCATTGTATAAATATACCACATTTTCTGTATCTATTTCTCTGTTGAAGGACATCTGGGTTGTTTCCAACTTCTGGATATTATAAATATGGCTGCTATGAGCATAGTGGAACATGTGTCCATGTTATATGTTGGAGCATCTTCTGGGTATATGCACAGAAGGGTTATAGCTGGGCCTCAGGTAGCACTATGTTCAATTTTCTGACGAATTGCTAGACTGATTTCCAGAGTGTTTGTACCAGCTTGCAATCCTACCAACAATGAAGGAGTGTTCCTCTATATCCACATCCTCTCCAGTATCTGCTGTCACCTGAGTTTTTGATCTTAGCCATTCTGACTGTGTTGATGTGGAATCTCAGGGTTGTTTTGATTTGTAGTTCCCTAATGACTAAGGATGTTGACCGTTTCTTTAGGTACAGCTCAGCCATTCCATCTTCCTAAGTTGGGAATCCTTTGTTTAGCTCTGTACCCCATTTTTGAATAGGGTTATTTGGTTTTCTGGAGTCTAACTTCTTGAGTTCTTTGTATATATTGGATATTAACCCTTTATCAGATGTAGATTTGGTAAAGATATTTTCCCAATCTGTTGGTTGCCATTTTGTCCTATTAACAGTGTCCTTTGCATCACAGAAGCTTTGCAATTTTATGAGCTCCCATTTGTTGATTCTTGGTCCTAGAGCAAAAGCCATTGGTGTTCTATGCAGGAACTTTTCTCCTGTGCCCATGTGTTCGAGGCTCTTCTGCACTTTCTCTTCTATTAGATTCAGTGTACCTGGTTTTATGTGGAGGTCATTGATCTACTTGGCCTTGAGCTTTGTACAAGGAGATAAGAATGGATTGATTAGCATTCTTCTACATGCACCATTTTCCCCCCACTGGATGGTTTTAGCTCCTTTGTCAAAGATCAAGCGACCATAGGTGTGTGAGTTCATTTCTGGGTCTTCAATTCTATTCCATTGATCTTCCTGTCTGTCTCTGTACCAATATCATATAGTTTTTATCACTACTGCTCTGTAATACAGCTTGAGCTCCCAGATGGTGACTCCCCCAGTTCTTTTATTGTTGAGAATAGTTTTCCCTATCTTGTTTTGTTTTTGTTTTATTGTTGTTGTTATTCCAAATGAATTTTCAAATTGCTCTGTCTTTGTCCATTGAAAAATGTATTTAATCTTTCTTATACTACAATGTTTATCACCCTCCTGGTCTATCCTCTGAGAGTTCCTCATGCTGTTCCTCCTCCGCTGTCTCCAAGAGGATTCCTCCCCCAAATCACCCTATCCCACACCACCAGGCCTCCCTACTCCCTGGGGCCTCAAATCTCTCAAGGGTTATGTGCATCCTCTCTCACTGAGGCCAGACCAGGCAGTCATCTGCTCTTTATGTGTAGGGGGCCTTGGACCAGCCAGTGTACGCTGCCTGATTGCTTGCTCAGTGTCTGAAAGATCTCAGGGGTCCAAGTTAGTTGAGATTGTTGGTCTTCCTATGGGTAGCCTTCCTCCCCAACTTCCTCCAGCCTTTCCCTAATTCAATCACAGAGGTCCCTGACTTCAGTCCATTGGTTGGATTTAATTATCTGTGTCTGTCTTGGTCAGCTGCTTCTTGGACTTCTTAGAGGGCAGCCAGGAAATACCTAACAGTGGGGAGAAGGATCTTTTAGAGTCCACCTCCAGTAGAAAGACAGGGCATCAAGTGGAGGGACAGTGTTGCCATCCCACAGTCAAAAACTCTGACCCAGAATTGTTCCTGTCTGAAAGAACTGCAGGGACAAACAATGGAGAAGAAACTGAGGGAAAGGTGGTCCAGTGACTGGCCCAAACTGGGATCTACTTCAAGGGGAGGATCAAAGCCCTGACACTATTACTGATGCTATGGTGTTCTTTGTGTATTTTCATCAGATAAATAGCAGGCTCTTTGCTATCACTTTTGGTGATGTTCTCTATGATCCCATCATTAGGATGGCAATCTAATGGCCCCATCTATCTCTGAAGAATCCATTAAAATTTTCATTTCCAAATACTGCCATATTGGATGCACAGTCTTTGGAAAGTAAATTTCCGGTGAATGTTTGTCCGTACTAGAGCTGGTAGATAAAATGCATGTCACTTGCTTTAAACCGAATACTAGACAGTGAGAAACATTTTACACCAAGATATTTTATATTGTTTTTGGCAATTGTAAAGGGTGTTGATACTCCATAGGAAGACCACGAGAATCAACTAACTGAACCCTTGGTGCTTTCCGAGATAGCATCACCAACCAAAGACCATACACAGGCTGGACCTAGGCCTCCCTATACATATGTAGCATATGTTCAGCTTGACCATGTGGGTCCTGAACAACTTTAATGGGGGCTATCCCCAAAGCTGTTTTCTGTATGTGGGATATGTTTTTCTAACTGGGCTGCCTTGTCTGGCCTCAGTGGGAGAGGAAGCACCTAGCCATGCAGAGACTTGAAGTGCCAGGGTGTGGGGATTGCCAGGGGAGACTCTGATATGAAGAAGAGGTGACATGGGGGAAGGACTGTGGGATGGGGTGGCTGGAAAGGGAAAGTGAATGGGTTGTAAAGTGAATAAGTGAAACAAAAATTAAATTAAAAATAAATAAAATTTAAAAAATTAAAAAAGAAATATTTTAGCATAAATACTCCCATATAATATTTAACATTCATATAATGATTTTAATGATGTATCATTAGTTATTTATCCTTAATTAAGGTTTGATGGGATAATCTGTCTTTTTGTTGGTGGTGGTATTGTAGTTGTAGTTGCAGTTGTGGTTGTCAGATCTAGCCCTTTATAAGTGGGCTAAAGGCGTTTTGCTAGACTAAACTAGCGAAGATTCATTGAAAACTTAAGGGAGGCTATGATTAAACTAACCATGACAGCTCCGACAAAACCTGCATTATAAATCAGTTCATTTTGAATATTGTAGTGATCTGCTGTGTCAGAGAGATGACCATACTTCAGTTTCAGGTGTTGGTTTCCTTGATCATCTCATTATTGGAAAGCCTAACAGGATTGTTTAAATACACTTAGCTGAAAGGCATGTCAAAAGTAATTTGCCCTTATGTATATGAAGGCTAGAAAGGGCAGACTGGCTTTCGTTCTTGGTATGTTTTTTTCTGACAAGGTCACTAGGAGTGATTGCTAGGGATAGAAGTGGCCTCAGAGAGATTGGCTTTATTCCATATTTGAGGGCTCTGTATCAGAAACTTAATAAAAGTTTGGTATGCCTCACCAACACAGCACAGAGAACTTATTCACCTTGCCAGGTTTCAACTCCCAGATGAGATAGCCTCATGCACACTGCATGTATTTAATTATGGGGTACTAGTTAAAATATATACAGTATTATCAAGATGGTTAGCTGTCAACATAGCTTCATGGGAATGGTTCACCCTACAGATGAAGACATGCAAGTGCAAAACAATTAATTTGCATTGCAAGGATATGTTATTATAGATTTTAAATTCTTTTTATCACTACCTTCATCATCTTCATTATTTTACTGTTTTCACATATGACCCAACGAAAAACATGATCATCTATTTAAAAATTCAGTTTGTTCCCAAGAATACTGTCAGCTTTCAGCTTAATAATCTGGAACCTTAAATCATTTTAGTTAAAAAAAGAAAGTGATCCCTGTCTATGTGAGTACAACTTAACTGTCAAATTCTGTCAGTTACTTTGTCACAGAGCTAGGCAACTTTAGAGCTAGCAGAAGGAAAAGTCTAGTATTAGTCAATTTCTCTGCTTCCCAGATTTTATGAAGTCATTGAAATGCTAGTCATCTAAGTCTAGATGAGCATCCAGGAAGTGGGAGAATGAAAGGGGAGAAGAGGTAACATGCAGTCTACAGTCTCAGGGGTCTGATGCCTTACTGCATCTCATCAATTGTTGATGCACATAGTCTGTTTCCATGTTTTCATATTTTCCATTTTATGTGTAAAAATAAAAATCTAATCATCATTTTTTTCTATGACTACAGTGGAAAAAATAAATATTATTTCAAAGGATTTTTGCACTGGCACTTAAAGAATCAAATTTTCTACTTACTAAAATAATGAAATATATCACCTATTTGGTTATTTTAGATGATTTGTTTTCCATTGGCATTTATTAAAATTCTTAAGCAAATTATGGTTAATAAAATAAGTAGCTGTAAGTTATGTCTTCACTTATCTTCAGGTCAAAATGGATGTTCATGGTCACTGATTCTATTTCAACATCTGACTCCTGGGAACATGGTCCCATATGGAGAGTGCATATGAGCACAGTATCTTTTTTCTTTTATGTAGCATCTATAGATGGGAAAGGGCTATAATTTTGAATCTTATTTATAAATAATCTCTGGGAAAACAGAACTTACTTTATCCCCACAAAAAATTTCAAGCAGCTTTGCATTTTTGTATACTCGGAGACTTTAGGCTTGAAAAACCTGGCAAAGACTGAATTTTAATAGTTAAGGTTAAATATTTGCACAAAATATTAGTGATTAAATATTTTCAGCAATTATACTAGAAATTCTTTTAGTCCTGTAGAGTTCTAAGTGAAGATAGAAATCATATTTAGAAGTGGGGTTGATTTTTCTAAATAGAATCTGCCCTTTAATGCAGGACATTATTTTGCACATTCACTCTTCAGGATTCCACTTCTCATAAACTGGCACTGAATCTCTGACATAAATTGATGTTAATTGTGTTCATACTACTACTTTTCTGACATAGGATACTTACTATTTCAGATGTTGGTGGCAGCTTTAAAGATTAGACAATGCAACATTCATTAATTTCATTAAAAGTCTCTAATCTTCTATAAAGTACTACAAACACATCTTCATATGTATCTGAACACAGTGTCTAAATTCCAAAATATTAACATGTATTAGAATACCTCCCTTGCTTTCATAGTATGTTCTACATAATAACTTAAATAATAGTCTTAGTTCATATTTGGAAAAACAGGAAAGTATTGTTTTTTCTGTAGTATACTGGAAACATATGGTATATACTAGAAAAAAATAAAAGCATACATTTAATATATTTATTTTTAATTGAAATAGAATCAGAAGATAGATTGAAAAAATGTTTTACTAAAACATGGAGAATTGAAATAGCATCTCATAATGGCCTCATTTAGTATGAAATAAAGTATTTTTATCTCAGAGATAAAATGAAGAAATTTTTAGTAAATTCTCTGAAAGATGAGCGACTGGAGGTCTTTAATTATACATACTGTTTTCATTAGTCGTTACCTGACCTTTGTTTCCTAGTTAACAGTGATAGACAGAAAGCTACCAGTGATACCAAGGTCAGTATACATGCTATGCCAAGAACTTCAGCTGCATAAAGACTGATAAAGAGCAAGGAACTAGCCAGCAATTACAGTTGGGACCAGATTCTCCAGCCTCTAAGTCTTTGAGGGGTACTAATTGCCTATAAAATGAATAAGGATTGTTTTGATTATTCTTAGACTTGTTTCTTGTGTCTTTGCATGTTTGGAAGTGAAGTATGTATTTTTAAGACATTCTATTCTTTTTCCCTGCTTGTGCAATAGGTAGAAATTGAAACAACAGGTTTTTTTTTATCCAATGCTACTCTAGTGGGCCAGCTTCAGACCTCTGTGCTCAAGAGAGTCAGATCTTAATGTACTCAACTTGGACCTTGCAGTGTGTTATGAAAATCGTTTACACCTTTTGCTGGTTAAAAGAAAGAAGGTGGAAATGTTTTCTATAAAAACTTCCTTTGATGGTCAGATGCAAACTGGAGATCAACCTGGAGATATCAATTTTTTTATTAATTTTTTATTAATCATTCCATTCATTTACGTCTCAAATGATACCCCCTACCAGTTATCCCTCCACAAACCTCCATCCGATCCCATCCTCCCTCTTCTTCCTCTCCTTTGCCTCTATGAGAGTGCTCCCCTACCCACTCACTTTCTTCTGCCTTACTACTCTAGCATCCTCCTACACTGGGGCATCAAACCTCCACAGGACCAAGGACCTCCCCTCTCATTAATGTCAGACAAGGATATTCTCTGCTACATACGCAACTGGAGCCATTGATCCCTCCCTGTACATTTCTTGGTTGGTGGACTAGTCCCTGGAAGCACTGGGTTGTCTGACTAGATGATATTGTTCTTCTAATGACGTTGCAATCCCCCTATACTCCTCCAGTTCTTCCACCAGCTTCCCCACTAGGGTCCCTGAGCACAGTCTGATGGTTGGCTGTGAGCGTTCACATCTGCATTGGTCAGGTACTGGCAGAACCTCCCAGGTAACAGCCGCACCTGGTTTCTTTCAGCAAGCAACCGAGATATCAAATGTTTATTCAAAAGCCACAACACTTGGGCCTACAGAAATATGTTGTTTGGTTAGAGTGATGATTTCCCTGTTAAGATTGATCGAAGATGCCTTGTAGGAGCACAATTCTCAACATTTCGTTACCTACTTGTTTCCCACAATTCTCAATATTTCGTTACCTACTTGTTCCAAGGCTCACTTCAGAATGAGTGCACACATGTTTCTGTGTTTCTGTTTCATCTTGCTAATCTCACTATTTTCTCTCCAGAGATTGTGGCTTCTTAAAGGTAGAGAGAAGGAAAAAGGTCACTTGTTAAAGCAGTGGAGTCAGCATCCTAGACCAATACTGAGCAACTTGGCATAGAGCTGAGAGAAGAGTGGGGAGGGCCCTTGAGCACAGACAGCAGAGATCTGAAGGATGGAAGGATGAAGCAACAGTGCCCTGATTCTAAGTCAAAACTAATGCACAGTTGACTATTAAACAGGAAACATCTAGAAACTAAAGTCAGAAGAGAAAGGATCTTTCTTATTTTCTCTGCATGGATTTAAAATAATTTAAGAGGTGGGTTAGGACTGGCTAAAATACATGGCTATATTTGGTAAAGTGGTCAATTATTTGTAACTATTCATTGTTAATGTGTCATTCTATTCTATTCTATTCTATTCTATTCTATTCTATTCTGTTCTATCTATTCAGGTAAGATTTGAGAATAATGGGCTTCACACACTTAAGACTGAACTAACTCTCTCTCTCTCTCTCTCTCTCTCTCACCACACACACACACACACACACACACACACACACACACACACACTTCTCAATAACAAATAAAGTTTTAAAAAGCACAAAATGCAGAAATTCCTGATAGTTACATATATTGATTTTATTTAAACAGAAGTACATTTTAAGTGCAAGAATAACTTGAAACTAATATTGAACTTTAGGCAGGAGAAAAGATGAACAAAAAGACAGACTGAAGAGGTAGGTTTTTCAGAGTGTTGGGTGTCCAAAATTATATACTTTAAAAACCCACTTCACTTCAAGAGGCTTTGAGGGCTGTTTGGAAGAACAAAGCATTCCATGATGGTTCTAGTGACTACCCTAGTTTTTACTTACTTGTTCCATCTGTCTCATCTTCTCTCTCTTAAATACTTTATTTTTTGAAAATCACTTTTTGATCCCCATTACCTATGTTGGATTTCCAGAAATAGTTCTTTTTTTTTTTTAATTTTCATATTTTATTTACATTTCAAATGTTTCAGATCTCCCCTTTGGAACCTCCCCATTCCCTCCGCCTTCCCCCTGCCAATATGGGGATATTCTCCAACCCACCCTCCCACCCACCCACCCACTCTTGTCTTTCCTCCTTGTCATTCTACTATACTGGGGGTGGATTTAACACCCTGGTCTCTCCTCCCCCTGACAGATAACAAGACCCTCCTCTGCCGCATTTGTGGGCAGCACCATGGGTCTCTCCATGTGTATTCTTTAGTTGGTGGATCAGTCTCCAGAAGTATCAGGGGGTCAGGCCAGTTGCCACTGTTGCTACCTCCCTGGGGCTGCACACTCCCTCAGCTCCTTCAGTCCTTTCTCCAAGCCCTCCATTTGGGACGTCACACTCAGAACTACTGTTGCTGTTAAGTTACTCTTGGGTATTTCAAACTTTTGGGTTAATAACCTCTTAACAGTGAGTATATACTATGTTCATTCTTTTGTGACTGCGAAATAGTTCTTAACATGCACATACTTCCCCTCAGGCCCAGAGTACCAGATACATGTTTCCCAACTCCACTCCCCATTACATGTTGAACACTTTGCATTTTGTGTCACCCCATTTAATGAAAAGATATGTTTTCATGTCACTGCCCAGATAAAAACACAGTGACTCAGACAGTTAAAACTATAAATTCAAGGTGACACTAATTTGAATTATCAGTATCTGACCCCATGTTGCAGTCTGTCTTACATGTTGCATTCTAGTCAATGATTTTAAAAACTAATCATTCTGGTCAATGATTTTAAAAAGCAATTGTTTTCAAGTTGTTAAAGATTGAAAACCTCATATTATAGGCTTTTCACTTTTTCCCCAGTGTCTTTATTTTGTCATATTCTGCATGCTACCTGCGATTGTATACAACTTGATGTCTGGAACTACATTTTATACCTTTCAAATAGACAAAGCCCTGGTTCATAGTGGGGAGCTGCTAAATTGCTGATGAGATAGATGTGAATGAAATATAGTTTAGTAGTAGATTAATGTATTGATAGATGCAATCAAAAAAGTAAGTCTCTTCTTTGCATTTGTGTAATTCTGGATGAGTTTATTTTAGGTAGTAACTTTTGGTCTCCTGTGATCAAAAGATGTTAATGACTTCATTAAATCCAGACAGAATTAATAAGCAGTGCAGCAATTAGAATCTGGACTGTCTGATTACATATCCTGTGCAAAATGTGATAGAGGCAACAAATAGGATGTTCAAAACACAGGTAAATAATGAATACTCATTACCACTTTCTTACATGCTTGATATCATCAATAACATCGTATTTAATACTTCTCAAATCAAACACTAATATTGTAAAAAATAAAAGCTCTTTATATGGTAAACTATGATACATGGATAATGATTTGATCTCATATATTTTATAATTTGGAATGTATTATTTTTCTTAATTTGTGATTTTGGGAATGAATATCCAAGCATTAAGTGTTGATGCATTGGTATAAAGGTGACAATCATAGCAGAGTTTAACAAAGGGTGTCTGAGGTGTAAGGGTTAAGATACATTTGCGGGCTAGTTAAACAGTTATTCCACATGCAGGCACAGAACCGAAGTTCTACCCTGGGCTTTATACTTACTGGTAGATGAACATAAATAGGTAAAGTAGGTCCTAGGGTCATTAAGGAACTCAGAGAATGGTAGAAGCAAACACTTAATTAAGTACAGTGACAACATAGAAGAATTATAAACACATGTACAAAGGTAAATAGAAAAGTGCAAAAACCATGAGAAAAGAATGATTAAAATTAGTTATTCATAGTCATTTAAGACATTAATAATAGGTTCACTCAAGAGTTCCTCTTGAGCATGATGGCTGCTCTTCCTCATTTTTCCTAGTTTTCTTAACTTCTAGGTAAATATGTCTTAAGTTTTTGGAATTTTTATTGTCACCATCAAGTATTTTTATTAGACTCAAGTACCAACTTAATATCTTTGCATCACTTAAATGGGCTTTGAGTCAGCTGACTTATTATTTAAAGTGCAACTAATTTTTTCCCCGTCATGCATCTCTGATGGATTTTGAGAAATTCTTTCTTACCAGGAACAATTCTTACTATAGTTTGAATTGATGCCCATAGAAAATACATTAATGTGTTTGTGTGTCAAGTTGCCAAAGGGTCAATTGTACTGGCTGGTTTTGTGTGTCAACTTGACACAAGCTGAAGTTATCACAGAAAAAGGAGCTTCAGTTGAGGAAATACCTCCATGAGATCCAGCTGTAAGGCATTTTCTTAATTAGTGATCAAGGGGAGAGGGCCCCTTGTGGGTGGTACCATCCCTGGTCTTGGGTTCTAGAAGAAAGCCGGCTGAGCAAGCCAAGAGAAGCAAGCCAGTGAGAAACATCCCTCCATGGCCTCTGCATCAGCTCCTGCTTCCTGACCTGCTTGAGTTCCAGTCCTGACTGCCTCTGGTGATCAACAGCAGTGTGCAAGTGTAAGCTGAATAACACCCCCCCCAAAAAAAAACCAAACAAACAGCAGAGCCACTAAAATATATGTATTGCTGCTTAAACCATCCAAAGGACCACCAGTTGTACACAACTTGTCAGTATAGGAATGTGTGATTAAAGCATACCTCTTTATTAACATTTTAGCTTTTTATAATTGTTGGTGTGTAAATAAATGTGTATGCATAGGTGTGTGCATGTTTTCATGCTTGAGAGTGTACATATGTATGAGGGATTGGTTTATCTAGCAAACAGAACATTTTCCTCTGATCCTAATTTGAGATTCTATTTGTTTAGATTGCGCATCATTGCTGCTTCTGATCATAAATGTGTATTCTGAGAGAAAAAGGAGTAGGAAGTAAACAATAAGAAGTTGGAAAACTGTGGTGAGCTCTGGAGCAGAATAACTATCTCATAATTTGCTTATGATATTATTATAATTTATTATTAAAAATAAAAAAGATTAGAACATCATGGAATTTAAAAATAAGGCTGTCCAATAAGGAAATTAAAGCAGAGCATATGCTTGCATAATAAAATGTAGCAGTAGCTGTCTCATGATGACATGTTGAAGTTTTCTCTCACTGATGCTAAATTGCATTGATGGCCTCTAATTTACTGAGACAGTGACCCTTGTGATGACTTTAAAACAGAGAGGATAAGGTGGCCTGGAAGACTTTGAAAAACCACATTCAATTTTAAATTGTCTATGGTCATTATTTATTGATTTATGCATTTTAAAGCATCACATTTTAATATAAAAATCACTTTATAACCTTGTAATATTTATTGTAACAAGATTTTGTGTGTAAATTGACCAGGAAAAGGACCATTAAAGACAATGAGGTCCATCTCACTGTAGCCTGTCCTTTTGGTCTGCCTTAACTAAAGAAGTGTCTCTCACAGTATTCTCAGGAAAAAAAAATGCATTTTTATGAACATGTGCCACTTTTGTGTCTTAACTTATTTCATTAAAAATATTTTAGGAATTGTTGTGGAGCATTTTATTCTTCCCCTAAACAAAGTTCTAGTTGCCAGAGCATAAGAATATGACTTCATTTGTACACTTGGTCATTAGATAATATAATACATCTGTCATATGAAGATTACATCATGATAAAGGAGTTTAGACCTTTGGTTCCATATGACTAGTGACCTAATTAGAAGAAGCAGAGTCACCAAGCATAATGCAATGGAAAAGGAACTCATTTGAGAATTAGGCAACTGAAAACCAAGGAGTACCGAGGATTTTTAGCAACTACCAGAGTCAGAAAAGGCAAGGAAGAGATCTGTGTTGCAGACTCCAGAGGAAGGACAGTCCCTCTAACATACTGTTACGCTAGAATTGTGAAGTAGAGAATCTGTGCTATTTGGAACCATGGGTTTGTGGTGATTTCTTATGGTAGACCTGAGAAAATAGTTCACAGTGATATGCTCTGGACTGCTGTGCATGTGTCTTTGTAGACACATGATCTATGTTCCAGATCATGTGGTATATTGTTATAAGCATTTGTGTAAAGTGGAGTAGGTGGTTGGAAGAATACTAAAGTTAGTCAATAATAGAAATTGCTAATGTTTGTACCAAAATTGGAAAGGGGAAGGCAATGGCCTTTTCATGATAGTGAGTGAAAGGTAGTCCTGAGTACAGGTTCAGGAGGATATCATACCTCAAGTCTGTTGGAGGAAGAGATGAGGATTATCCCTGCTCCAGAGAACAATAAGGAGAGAGGAGAAAGCTGAGAGTTTAGTGGTAAAGAGGAAGCCAAGAGTTACAGATTCTGGCATAATTTTATGCTAATTAATTGGGGTAGGTTTTGGAGGCCAAAGCATGAGGTTTTCTAACTAGAATAGAACACAAATATTAAAGCTAAAAGAGAGAAGACAGATTTGTAGAGCAGCACAACAATCTAGGCCCGGCAATGATTATTCAGACCAATTTGGTAGCAGTGGAAGGGATTAAAAATGATTGGATTATAGAGCATATCAAAGGGAGGTAGAGCAGTGAGATCCATGACCTCTTGGATATATGGTATGGCATAAAAGAGGGGTCAAGCATGAGTTCTAGAACTTTGATATCCAGATGAGAGAATTGCTATCTTCTCGTGTTTAGAAGCAGGAGGGCTGGGGGAAGGGAACCATTCATTGTAGGGTTGTCATTTTATTTTAAATTTTCTTTCTTTATTGTTTACTATTTACACTTGTTGCTTTCTTGTGATGTTTACTGTTAAAGTTAACATCATTGCTCTCTTTCACTCTGGTAGTCACTTTTTATATTTCCCTTTTCTGTGACTTTAAGTTCCAGAGATTGAAGCAATTTGCTTCTTTTCACTTTCACACTACTGTAAACTTCATAGTTTGTGACTAGAAAAAACAATCCCGAAAAATGTAGATGGAGGCAAGAAAAATGCAGCCTAATCATTTCCAGGAAACAGCAGCAGCGCAGTCTCCTACTCACTTTAAAGATGAACTGCTTCAGGGCTTCCAGGCAGGTGGTAAAAAGAATGGCTATGTCTCTTTATTGCTAGTAGGCAGCATGGAATCTCCTACCATTGTAAATTGTAATTGTAAATGGTTAGGATAATCTTTCCTTAGGGGCCCTATGATTCATTCCTGATTCCTTAGCTTGTGTGTGTGTGTGTGTGTGTGTGTGTGTGTGTGTGTGATAAAAAATATAAGTCTTTATGAAATTTAAATTGTATCGATATTCCTTGCCACCTATTTGTCTCTCCAATGGGGAAAGGGACAATATTTACTGGTGAAAGAAGGGGTGTTTTCAATTTTTGCCAGGAAAACTACTGCTGTTTGCTGGTGAGCTAGTTTTACAGCTCTTTGTCTTCCCAGCACACATTTATACACTGGCAGGTTCAAATGACTAAACAATTGTCCGCTGAGCCATGTAAAAGATAGCATCCTTTGACCGATTATAAGGTAACATTTCTATTATCTTTTCAGGTGTGTCTATCCAACAGTTCAATGTTGAATTCATTATCTTTGCCTAGCACGAGATAATAAAATATTGATGAGCTTAGCCTAATCTAATGTGGAACAACCATTCCCTCCTAGAGCGTTCTAAGAGAGATAAATGCATGCAACACTCACACATGCATTTAAAAGCCCCCGATTACATATTTCATATTTCATTGATGAGAAACATTGGGGATTTCTGTGTTAAGAGTATATTAATGCATTAGTTAGCTACTGCCACCTTTTCCAGTGTGGTTTTCTTTTCTTTCCTTTTGTAATGAACACTATGATAAAAAGCAACTTAGGGAAGAAAACAACTTATTAGGCTTCCACTTGCAGGTCATATTCCATTACTGAGAGAAGTTGAGACAAGAACTTAAGCAGGCGCTTGAAGAAGAGCCCATGGAGGAATATCGCCTATAGGCTTGCTATGTCGCTCATGTTCAACTAAGTTCCTTAGACAGTACAAGCCCTCCTGTCTAGGAGTGGTGCTTCCCTGATCTCATACTAATCACAAATCAAAACAATCTCTCCCAAGAATGGACAATTTTTACATATTTGTGAACGTTCTATGCATTTGCCTTTGTAAGAACACTCTGGGACTGACGAGTTGCTCCATGCTAGGTGAACCCAATACAGATTAATCAAGACCATGTGATCTGCATAATTTCTCCAGTAAGATTATAAATTCCCAGCTGACTCTACATTGTAGCAAGTTAATATTAAAAACTAACTCATACAGTCTCTTCTAAAATGCTCCCAAAGAACTATTTCATTGTTTCTGTGCAACATAAGGATGCACATTTTTCTATCAACCTTAGCTTATTCAGGGGTCATCATTCATCAAAGACAACTGTTATATCAATCTTTTACTGTGACTAGTCATCCAGTATAGATTATCGATAGGAGATATTTTCTCTAAAGTGAATTTCTCTATAAGCCTGCTAGAATATCTGTGCTCATAGTGACTGAGTTCCTTCCCAGACAATAATCAAAGAGAGCAACCAATGCAGAAGCTATGATTTCTTTAGCAACCCCACCTGTGAAGGTACACACTGCCATTTCTACAATGTCATATCAGTCCTATGTCACATTGAAGTTTCCTATCCAAGGACATGGATGTGAGGACTGTAACTCATTGGACACTATGAATACTATAACCATATCTTATACTGAAGAGAACATATTAATTACCTATCATAATCTTGTGGCATAGTGCCCAAGATGCCAGCAACTGAAGATTAGACAACTGAAAATAGCACTAGGAACATTAAATGGGGCTTTCATTCTGAGGACCTCAGAATGAAATATTTGAACGTTTGAAATGTCAGAATGTTTGGCTGTTTCTGGTTTGACCCCCATTGTAGCTACACAATATATCTCTTTGGAGAAAAGCCTTCTTAATGACTATGGTAATGAATATTCTTTTGTCCACAGTGCTTTTATAGAATGCTGCTTCTGATTTTGGCTGAGTACACAGTATTTTAATTAGTATAAAGCAACTGTACTTGCAGATATTGCCTTTTATAAAAAGTGACAATATTATTGAAAAGTTTTCTCTAAGTTAATCAGCAGTACTTTTGTGTGTCAGTGTCTCCCCATCAATTTGATGAATAATTGATCTGTCAAACATAATTCTAAGCATTGTATTAAGTAGCCATAGCATATTAAATGCTATTGTGAAATGTGCTGTATGGTCCACTTGCATTTACTAAATGCATTCCATCTCCTTAATTAAATTAAATGTCTATGTCTGACATCCAACCAGTCATCCTCCATCTTCAGAATTCCAGTGACCTGGTAGTACAAACCAAATAGCTGCAATATTATCATGCCAGTTTTCTCTACAAAAACTTTGTCTTTCTCCCACTTTAATGATATCCTAGAAAATATCACCTGTTCTACTTGTTCAGTACATGTAATATTTCAGCCCTGCTTACTCCTGACAACCAATTTCAGGCCCCAAACAAGAGAAAGCAACAAAAACCTTGGTAGCTTTTAAAACTCAATCTTTGTCTACTGACAAAATAAAGGGAAGGATAGAGTGCTCACCTCTTACTGTGAGACGACAGGCTTGTTTAGACACTGTAATTAAGGCAACAAGCTCCATACTAATGGGCCACATTATTGTGTAATAAACAAGGGAAGGACAATCCATTACAAAAATGTAAAACATCCAATTTCTGTCTGCCTGTTTGTTGAAAAATTAAACTGGATGTGATCTTTATTTTCTGTGTAGAACTTGGAGGCCTTTGGGTCTCTCATTCTTCATTTCTTCATTTCCCCTCAGCCTCCCAAGTTACAACTTTAGGCAGGAATTGATCTAAAAAGAGCTCATGGTAGTGAAGAATAATTTTTCTCTTGAAATAAGAATTATACATCCCAGTAGCTATTCTTAGGGGTTACAAAAGGAAGAATAAAAGACAAAAACAAAAAGCAGAAAAACAGAACAGGACATAAACGAAGTTAAAACCATATTGTAAACCAGATTAAGATTTAGAGTTGACACTTTGCTTCCTTAAATAACTTAACATACCTATAGATTTGAATTTTCCCTAAACATATAGGAATTTTTTTTTAAATTTTGTTTAATCTTTTTTCTTTTACACTCCAAATTTTATCCCCCTCCCAGTCCTCCCTCTGACTGTTCCACATCCCATACCTCTTCCTTCCCCGACCCTGTGTCCCCACCGTCTCCACCTCCCACCCCACAAGACCTCTTCACTCCCTTGGGCCTCTAGTCTCTTAAGGGTTAGGTGCATCTTCTCTGACTGAACTCAGACTTGGCAGTCCTCTGCTGTATATGTGTTGGGCACCTCATATCAGATGGTGTATGCTGCCTGGTTGGTGGTCCAGTGTCTGAGAGTTTTTGGGGGTCCAGATTAACTGAGATTGCTGGTTCTCCTACAGGGTTGCCCTCCTCCTCAGCTTCTTCCAGTTTTTCCCTAGTTCAACCACAGGGCTCAGCAGCTTCTGTCTATTGGTTGGATATAAATATCTGTATCTAACTCTTTCAGCTGCTTGAAGTGTTAACATATATTTACATACCTGGTTATTTAAAAATTGCAATTAGACATTCATTATTAGTGAAATTATTCTGACAGTTTTTCTTTCAATTGCTAGCTACCCAGTTTGTATTTAGAGGTAATAAAGACCAAATGTTACAAAATAAAAAAAAAATTAGAGTTGAAATCAGAGACTATGAATTCTTATTTAGTAGTAATAGAAATACCAATACAGGACATAGTTAATCCCACAATTGCTCATTTGCATAAAATTGATATTAACTTTAGTATAATTATATAGAACCATAATATCAAAATTATAGTATTAAGGTATGTGCTATATTTTACATACCTAGAATTCTCACTGACTCTTTTATGTTTCCCCACTGTGTTATGAGCTTAATTATGTACCTTCACCCCCCAAAAACATGTGATTATTTGAGGTTCTGACTTTTAGCTTCTTAGGATGTGAACACATTTGGTGACAGGGTCCTTAAAGTTAAAATAAGACTGTTAGTGTAGATGCCCACATGGAGATCACTAGACTCATCATATGGTGACAGAGTTTGGAAACAGACCAAAAGAGAATGTCACTTGTCACTAATGAGAGAGATTTAGATGTTATCCTCTCTGACATTCGATTAAGTAACCAACCTCTTAAAACCTTGATCTTGGTTTTCAAGCCACCATACCTGTGAACAAATAAACTATTTCTTCAATAAGACAGGGCTTTTAGATAGTCTATTCAGAATTCTAGCCAACTCATAAACCATATTTTTTGTCTCCCTATTCTGTCAGACAAATATCCAGTCAGTTTAATTCAGTCTTTTAAGTTCATTGATCTTCCTATACAACCATCGTTGATCAATTTTTATCACAAGTGCCTTCATTCTTATGTCCACACTATCAAGAAAGGGAATCACACTAGCCAAAAATTGGCAATTGTCCTGTGTGGGTAGACAGAAATATCTTTGAAAAGATACTTGTAGTCAAATGTCATTATAATCTAAAGTATGTCCGTAGTGTAACATTAATGGTATCTGTTGGCAAATATTTTGTCTGAAGATTTATCAGTTACTACCTGACTCCTAGACATAACACACTGTACATGAGCATCATAGGAATGAGCATCTCCATAAAGTCAGATAGGACTGAATTCAAACCCCAATCATTAGCAGTGTGAGTACATTTAGCTCCCTCCTGTGAATCTCAATTTCTTTTTTATCTATGAAAGGCACTGTGGAACCTACCATTAGATTTTTGGGATTGTTAAATATGATAACCACAGGAACATGTAAATTAACACTGTACTGGCAAAGAGGACTGTGCTCACAGAATTCTCTTTCTTATCTCTCCTTCAACTTGTAAAATCCAGTACGTCTAGATTCTTATTATTTTACTCTTATCATTTCAAATTTTTATTTATTTATTCTTCTTATTATTTTACTTATTCATTTTATATCCCATCCGTAGTACCCCTCCTGGTCACCACCCCCTCCCACAATCCTTCCCCCATTCCCTCTTCCCTTCTTCTCTCCCCTGAGTATCCCCCCACCCTGTCACTTCAAGTCTCTGTGAGGCTAGGCCACAATCTTTCTTCTTGATCTTCATAAGAGTCCCCAAACATTTTCTCTCTCTCTCTCTCTCTCTCTCTCTCTCTCTCTGTCTCTGACCTTACTGGGAAGATGTCTTTTTAAGAATTGTAACCATACTTTTGACTAATTACTCATCTAAAAATTTAGTATCAATTTCCTGACTAGTCTCGTTTCATTTAGAGTTGATTGGTGTTCTTATATTCAGAGTAATTTGGATTAATATCCATTCAATGTAGTCAGTCATTTTATTCTTTGATGGAATACAGAAAAAGCAGTTTGCATTTGGCCCATCACCATAGTTACAGGACTTCATGTTAAATAAGCATTAAGGAGTTTCAATGAACAATGTGCTTTTATTTTGTGCAAAGTAAAGATGATCTCTAACTCTATGGACAAAATAAATGGTTTAATTCACTCAATATGATATTAATCAATTCATAATGTTGATAATTCTAGTTTATATACACAACTATACACTCCATAAACACACAGACTTGCACATACATGCAAGAATTCTCTCTCTCTTTCTCTCTCCCACACACATAGAGAGAGATAGAGATAAAGATAAAAAGAGATAGAGATAGAGAAGGAGAAAGAGAAGAAGAGAGGGAGAAAGAGAGGAAGAGAGAGAAAGGGAGAGAAAGGAACATATTCAAATTGTTTTCTAAAAGATGCACAGCTATCCACTTGATTTTCTCTTCGCTAAGCAAGATTTCTCTTACCAATTCCATAATAAACACAACTTTCTGCAAACCTTTTCTGAATTTTATGGGTAAAACTGATTATCGTTGCTCATTTCATCTTCCAATGCTTTGTAGGTTTCAAGTGGCTGGCCTTTGGCATATCAGTGATGACAATAGTCTTTGGTGTCTAAAAGCAACTCCTGTCCAGTCTTTTAAATATACTATGACCTGTTAATATTTATCTCTTGGAAGACAATTCCAATTCCATAGCAGTTTATAGCTATGAAAAGAAATTCTCAGCCATATTTAATTTTCTTTTGTAGTCATAAGTTCTATAAAAGGAGTTAGACATATGTGAACCCAATAACCTGGATGGGTAAACAGATGTGATGTCTTTCCCTTAATCTATAGTTCCTGTGAATATGCTACACAGTATGGCAATAACACCTTACTGATGTGATTCAAATTCTTGCCATGGACCAACTATCCATTTCCACTCAATTTAATCACACAGGATGATCCATCAGATGGTAGACAATATGGCATGAGAAAGTTGCATCAACCATGACTACTCTTGAAAATGGAAAATAAAGTCACAAACCAAAGGAGCTTGCAAATTTCTAGAATCTGAGAGTGGGTCATATTCAGCTGACAGTCAGTTATGAAGTCTTTTGTGCTAGCACTATGCATAACTGTTTTTTGGCAAGTAGCTTGAGGATTATCTGTAAAACTCATTGAAAGCAGCTTGCAAATGCCTTGATTTCAGCACCAGTAAGTTGGAAAGTCTTTGAAAAGCTTGATAGACTCCTGAATTTATAAGATGAAAACTTTGTATATGTTTAGATGCTAAATTTTTGGTGTCTGCATTGATATGTGAAAGCCATTGCAATGGCAAAAAGGAAAACAGCCATTATCAAGACCCTTATGGAGGCAAAATGCCAAGATCTGGGAATTAAAGTCTGTCACTCATTTGAACCTCTAGCCTAAATTAGGACAAATAAGTAAGTCCAGATTTTTTTTACTACTCACTAGGTACTTAGTTCTCAGCCAATTGATCCTGTGAACACAATAGTTGTAGTGCAGTGGCAATCATTGGTACTACTCTCATGTCTCTTTCTCTCTCTCTAATACACACAAACACACACACACACACACACACACACACACACACACACACATATATATATATATATATATATATATATATAATCACTTAGCTCATTTAATCTTTATAAGGGCTTTACGTTACTGACACTCTATAGATGTATACTCTAAGACAAGAACCTGTGGCATGAGGAGATGAAATCAATTATTGAGTTTCTGAGCTAGTATGATTTGTCATTGGAATTTAATCCAGTGTTGCTCAAGAGACCTTGTTTCTCACAGCAACTGTAGTACATAGAACCAAGATACCCTAACTTCTGAACCCAGTCAATATATTACACTATATGGCAATTTAGGTAATTAGTTATCTGAAATTTTAAAATTTTCTTCAATTATCTGTATGAGTCAAATTCTAAAGCCTCTAAAAGGTGTAAGGTTGAGTTGGAGAGGAAGGGAGTAACGTTATATGCAAAGGTCATCCTTGAGCACTCTTGTGCTTAAGAATGGGAGAGAGCTACAGGCCAAATAATGCAAGTAGTCATGAAAGCTAGGAATGAATTTACCCTAGAGACCTAGAAAGCAAGAGTCTTGCTGACATGTTCCCTTTAAGCCAGTGAGAACACCACCAGACATTTCACCTGCAAATCTGTGAGAGTACTTGCTATAGTTGGAAGACATTAGCTGGTCATAATTTGACATAGAAGAAATAAAATTGATGCTCTCTATAGTTATATAATGACCAGAAAGGAGAATTCCATCACTCACCTATCCTGAACGCCACAGTCAATACTTAGATTTCTTGTCTATGCTGAGTCTGAGGATTGATGTCCTACCACTACAAATGTTTGTACTCAATTAAATTTCACTGTTTACGAAATGTAGCACTACCCATGGCCATGAATATGCTTTCTATGAGGCATATTGACTTATGTCCAGGTCACTACTACCAATAACCCCATCATATTCTCTAAAGCAATATGCAAGATACTTCTCATTCTTTCTACATTGTTCCTTCTTTAGGAGAAAGTAGCCTGAGGAAGGAAACTCCTTGGCCAAAGTTTTTAGGAAAAGACAGGAATGGCTCCTTTTGGCTAAAGAACACTGCAGCCCTTAACTTTTCTTGTCCTCTAAGTTGCTCAAATAATGTAAAACTCACAGTGCTCAAGTCAAAGCTAACTATTTTGATTTTTACTCATCAAAGCAATTTTTAAAAAGAGAATATTAAAATTGGAATGTTTTGAGCTCTGTTACTCGTTACTTCCTGAAAGATTTTGCCCTGGCCTATGGAAGGGCAGAATATAACACTGAATTATCTATAGATCACCAATGAGGATGTCTTTTTAAAAAATCTAAGGCAGGCCTAAATCATAACACCATTTGATAACTCATAAATATACACACTTCAGAAAAATAAAAAATGTTCACTTGCCTCTTTTATTTAGAGGGAGCAGTCTGGAGCTTCCAAAGAAGTTTGTCTTACCTCTGAGCTGTATTGATAACCTTCTCCAATATGCTGCTCGACACACAGCAAGAGAGCAAATGAGGAACCCATGGGTCTGCTATTTCTGATAAATGTGTCTGCTGTGAACCAGATGGCATTGTCCTTTGGAGGGTTGGTGATCATGTTTATGTCAGTCCTAGGTTCTCAGCTTCTAAGCTCCCTGCAGTGCATTTTTTTCTCATCCCCATTATGATTCAGCTTGCTTTCTAGTTATCAGCAGACCCACAAGCTTACCACAAGCTTACTATTCTAACCCCAGATACTTCCTAGCATTCTTTAGAATTCAGGAAGCATTTAAAGTGCCACATGTAGGCTAAGCCAGCTGGAATTCAATGTCTATTTACACTGGGAATTTTCTAATACAATTGGAGATCTGGAGAGAAGTAATTTGACCACTTTGAGGCTTTTGAAATAATTGATCAAAGCAAAGGCTGTTTCTACTTAGCTTTGCTTTTCTGAGTTAGTCTTTCACTCTGTTTATTCACAATGATTTTCAAAGTGATTACCTGAGTTTAAGTTGTCTAAATTTAATGTGTTAAGAAGGAATATTAAAATTTACTCTAATTTCTTGAGACAGGATAAAATCAATCAACCATCTTTCAGTAGGACACTGAAAAGTTTTTGTGAGTTGGCTCTTTTCAAATAAATATATGAAACTGCATGTAGAAATAAGATTATTGGAATTTATTGTCCACTTAAAAACGGTTCCCAAAACAGACATAATACTTTATTTGATTCACTAGTGTCACATTTATATCTGATAACTAATGAAAAATCTATTGTTTTTAAAAGTAGATAATATTGGCCTATATTGGTTATTGCAGAGGTAAACCATTTTATTATGAATTCATACAACTGTAAGTAAAAATTCTGGCTCTTAAAACTAATATAGATAAAAATACAGCTGGATTACTTACAATCATTTAGAGATAGTTTCTTCAGTTAAAAATGGAGAGACGAGAATAATTATCTCAAACCCCCCTCTCTCTTTCACTCTCTCTCTTCCCCCTTGGATATACACATATGCATATAAATCAAATGTAGGTGTTCATATATCTGAAATTTCTGTAAACATTATTTAGCTTGAAGTAGAGAAGTGCTTATTATTTGCCAGTTGAGAAAAAAATCAACTTGGTAAAATGAAAACAACATTTATTTGTGTTAATTTAGGACTTCAGTCTGAGAAACAGATTTGTAGAGTCTTTAAAAATATTGTCAGAGGTATTATAATGGCAGCTCTATTTATAGCATTAAACCACAAGTTGGGGATGATATCATTTGTTATTCAGAAAACTTTTATATCCCATAGATTTGTACTGTATTTATATTTCTCCCATCTCTCCATGTCCTCCTCTGCACTTGAGCTTCTTCTTAAAATCATGTCCTTTAAAAAATATTACTGATATATGTGTATATATATATATATATATATATATATACACACACACCTATATAATACACACACATATATATGTACATAGGTATAGAAACATACACATTATATGTATACACACACACACACACACACACACACACATTATTTGTAAATATAGGAATACAACCAAATAATTTAATTTAGTGTTGATCAATATGTAAATGATTTTTAGGAATGACCACTTTGTATTGGATAACAAATTAGAGTACTTTTTCCTGGAAAAAACTATTTTTTCCTTTATAAGCAATATTAATTGAGGAATTCTTGTTGACTTTGGCAAGTTTTGGATTGACTTATAAGAAAAAAATTGGATATCCTATCAATCTCTGCCTAGATTTGAATAAAGATTCCATTATACAAATATAGCAAATATTGACAGTTTACACAAACTGTGGGCTTGGCCCAATCCAAAAGCTTCTTAGATTCAAGGGTTGATTTATCTGAGTTCAGTGTAAGGCTCAGATCTAGGTGCATCAGATATGATAAATGATGCTTCGCTGATTAGGTTTGTACATGGCCTGAATCAATGCTATTTCATTGTGATTTCTCTTCCTTGGACCTATGTATACTGCTATCATATCATTAGCTCCAACAACGTGTAACTCTGTGCCAAATAATACTCATAAAATTTTACAATTTAAGTATAGTCAAGAAACAAGTATCTTACATTTCCTATTACTGTACAAAAGTTGACAAATATTTTAACATGAAATGAGAAATATTAGTCTCACATTTTACCTCTAATTCAAGTATATGTATATATTAGAATAAGAACTTCCTTAAAAAATGCCAAGAGCATCATATAATGTGCAGTTTCTTAGGTATAAGAAATCAATTTTAAAATTTTAAATTCTATGATGTTGGTTTACTTTATCTTTCTATTTTGATTATATTATTTTTTCCTGAGCTTGAAAATATACTCCCAGGGATAATATTACTAGTCTTATTATCTGGGGTTGTTATCAATCATATGTAGTTCAAATTTTTCCATATTCTTCATGTGCATGCATGCCAAGTAGTAGTGTACAAAAGCCTACAACTTCATGGAACTTAACATTGAAGAGTTGGAATTTTGGTTGCTGTACTGTAGTTCTTCATCTATTCACAACTCTTAATGAGTTAAAGTTCCTCTTTGGATCTTGCCTTTTATCTTTTGTGTTTGTGAATGTAAATTGTTTGTGTCTTGCACTTCCTCCTTTGACTCCTTCCATGCTGCTGTTCATCTTAAAAGTATCTAAAAGTATCCAAGTAGTGCATTACAGTTCTTAGGTGGAGATGTATAGAAGTGAAGATTCCAAGGTCACTGTACTGAGATAGCAGAAGGATTGAAATTTCAGAAAGTTAGAGAAATTGCAAACCTAGTAAATAAATGCCCAAATAAGTTTATTCATCCATATAATGAAGGGGTGATAAAGGATATTTTAAAGCTTCTTGGCAATGCCAATAGAAGAGAAACAAACTCATTAGTCTCTAAAGGATTGTAAAGTTGTTTTTCTCAAAACTAAGGATAGAGGATACAAATGCCAAAACAGATCAGATAATTGAAACTAAGCAAAAATGTAGATGTGAGGATACACTTAAAATTTATAGTGAAATACATAAGCATGAATACTACTTATCTGTTAATGGCCTTATAAAATGTTAAGTGGAAGATTTTAAATACTTTTATCACAGATCTTTTTGTTTTTATTACTCAACTAAAAGTCATTTTAAGGGATATCTCATGGACTAAATATTACACATTAATTGATGTCCACTGTGTTTTTGTTGTGAACATACCAAGAATAAAGCTGTATAAATAAATAAAAAAAACAACCAAGTATTTATAACTAACTACTACCACTATCACAGCACCAGCAGTAAATTGTTCATTATTCATTATTCATTGTTCAAATATTTAGTGAATATATAAGCAGTATCACTTTTATATAACCCTTTTTATATAACTGCTTTGAGTGATTATACTTGACAATTATCCATTATATATTATATATTTGTGTATATATTATATATTTCTACCCTAAATAGTTCTAGTTAAGTAGTAGGGCTTGCCAACAACTAATGAAGTCGTTTGATGACATGGCAGAAACACAGAGATTATAATAGTAGCACGAAAGTTGGGTGTGGCCCATACTTTCACGGGAAAGAGAAGAAATCCTAAGAAAACTGAACTAAATTTTTTAAATAATGAGGAATCTAGCAATAACTAGTGACAAGGATTTAAGTACTATATTCTTAGCAGAAGAAACAACAATAACCACAACACCTCTGCCGTATCTACAACATCATTGAAGCATTCCATTAAAGAAATACTTGTTGTGCTGGTGCTTTTTGCCAAGAAATTAGGGATTAAGCTTTGAGTCAGGGATATGCATACATGAATTAAAGAATTACAGTCAAAGAACATATACAGAATTCAGAACTATCAAGTGTACATCACCTGTGGAAGATTCTTGTAATATATACCCTGGAGCTAAGATCATATATATATATATGATTTTTAATAAATATATATAATAATAAAAATTAATATATATATTTAATATATTATATTAAAATCATAAAATGACTGATATTTAGTAAATATTAGACTTAGTTCATTAGCCTTATAATCTTACATTTTATTATATGTATCTTGATATTATGATCAAAATTAAACTTATCATTAATTGAAAGAAGAAGAAGAAGAAGAAGAAGAAGAAGAAGAAGAAGAAGAAGAAGAAGAAGAA
>JADRCH010000175.1:8801724-8914705 GCA_019843965.1 Rhynchomys soricoides
GAGAGAGAGAGAGAGAGAGAGAGAGAGAGAGAGAGAGAGAGAGAGAGTGTCATAGTCAAAAGACACAAAAGACACCTGGAATTCCAACAAATTCTCCTTTTCCTTTCTCCCAGTGGTGTGTAATTATTCATTTATACGTGATCTGGAAGATTTCTATGTAGATAAGAGTTGTCATCTATGTTGGGTTATCCTTTTTTGATATATGGCTGTTTGTGGGACACTCAAGCTCCTGTAATATACTCTTTATCCATGCTCCTATAATTAAGTTCAATAAACACATTGATTAACGCAGCTAGACTTAGGTGGAGCCATTCTTTGGTCTGCAGTTGGTGTTCTATATGGGGTTAATAGATATTGCCCATGTCTTCCTACAAAAGTTCATGCATCAGTACTGATGACAGACATAGAGTGGAGCAGGTGTTAGTCTGGAAACATTCCCTCAAGGCATAAATGTGTCTTTGGGTTTGTGTTCAATGGTTTGGATGAAACCCAAGCCTTCAGGCATTCTAAGGAAGTAAGAAATCTAGCACTGAGTTATATTCCTGACCTTTGCAAAGTCAGATATGTAGGGCATAATAATTAAAAAGCTAGATGATATGAAACCCCCTGTACTACCCATAAGCTTTGGTGAGGAAACAGTCCTTTTGTGTGACTAGAACAAGCCTTCCCATAGTAGGAGGACATAGGGAGGAGCTGGCCAGTAGAAGTTAAAGAACAAAAAATAAGCAGTCTGAGTTAATACATAGAAAAATGCATCCATAATGTGATTTGAGTATCACCTGCAGTAGGAATGTCTACTAAAATATACATGTTCTACTGAATCTGATGCAGATGTGCTGGATCAAAATCTTAAGGACTGTGTCTCCTATTTAATCTCAGGATATATTTAGTGCTACATAGAAGCTTCCTTAAGTTTATCTACAATATTTGTCTCATAATTCTGACTGCTTGAAGGCATCTCTCTGCACCTGGAATAATTCACCTTTGATAGGCAAACAACAGCAACAACAAAAACAAGATAAAACAAAGCAAGACAAACAACTGTGTACTAGATATCTTGGCCCGAGCAAACTTGCTTCTAAGAACTATTTGAGTACCTTACTTAGAACAGAGTTATACTTTAAAATGCCTTAATACTATTCTGTACAAAGATGATGAATACACTCTGTGTGTGTGTGTGTGTGTGGGTGGGTGGGTGGGAGAGAGAAAGAGAGAGAGAGAGAGAGAGAGAGAGAGAGAGAGAGAGAGAGAGAGAGAGATGTTAGATTTCTTCTTCAGTAGGATTCTCCCTTAATTTTTGAGACAAGATCTCTTGGTGAACCTGGAGCTCATCAAGGATGACTGGCCAATGAGCTCCAGGTATCCGCTTGATCCCACCCTGCAGGCACATGCCTCCTTGTGCACCTTTTAGCATAACTAATGGAATTTGGAACTCAGGGCATTTTGCTTGCTTGATAGATATTTTACCAACTGAAATCTCCCCGGCTCCAAGCAAGTACCAGCTCTGCTGCTTATACTGGTTACTATGGTTGGGTTTGATTCTTAATTTCTCCTCATTCATGTTTGCCTATAGCATCAATGTATTGATGGTATACCACCTAATATGTCACTATTGAGTGCTTAATGGATGATAGCTATTACCAGGGATTATTGCATTTTCCTAGGAGAAATATTGAAATTGGAAAGTAACTTCATTAAGAAAATTCAGAAATTATAGTACTATAGAAATAATAAATCTTACTCAGTGTAAGAGAAATTATTTTGAAATGCCCTCTAGACTATTGATTCTCCCTCTAAAACAACAACAAAAAGGATAAATTATCCAGAGGTTTTAGAAAATTGAATAATAATTTTGAAAAATGCATGTTAATTTCAAAATGTGTTACTTTATTCTAACCTGTGGCCACAGGATATAGAAAGCACAAGAATATTCTCTAAGACCACTGCCTTTACACCGCCTTTACATACAAGTCACATGAGAAGAGGAAGTCAATACCCTTGAATGATGCTGCTTTCAAGGTTCCAAGGGTATCACAGTGAATTGACGATCCAGGCTGATAGCTGTAGGGACAATGTAGTTTTTCAAATGCATTAGCTTCAGACATTCTGTGATGTTCTGAGATGTCCCTGAAATGAAGTCTAATAACCCTAACCTCATTTGTTTTCCAGGCTTTATAATGCTGCTTGGTTTAATAGAGAATCATTTAGAAGTTTACAAATGGAACTAAAATCTGTGGGAAGAAACAGAAACCAAGTGAAAATATGTGTTCATATGAGTTAGGATAACCCATAGACACAGGTGTGTAGATCCTGCTGATAAAGAATATGCATAAACATTGTTAACTAAACATATATTTCACCTGTTTCTCCCTGGGGGTTGGAATCTGCACAGTCTAAATAAAGTATGTAAAAGAACATGGTGACTTTGGGCTTAGTAGCTTTGCCTCTTCTGATGAGAGGATGTTCTCACCATGCATCTGGTGCTCTATTAAACAGGATAATAAGCCCCAGGCCATGTCTGGCCTGCTGTCTGCTGCCTGCTGCCTGCTGCCTGCTGCCTGCTCCATGTCCAGTTTTGTAAACAAAGTCTTCCTCTCACAAGGCCACACTCATTCTTTTTATATGTCATATCCCATGACTGCTTGTTCACTTCTACTCAGGAGTTAAGTACTGCAGCTCAGACAATATGGCTCTCAGAAATTAAAATATTTATTATTTGGCATTTTTAAGAAAATGTTTGCTGGCCTTGATTGTATATATAGTACAGCATGGATGAAGGTTTTGGTAACTATTCAATGACCTTAAAATATATTTGCAGTTAAAGCTTCAGCAGACTTAATAAAATCCAAAAGGCTCAGTAGGTACTCTTGATGCTAAAATACATACTGGGGTGCAATGTGCTACTTTTTCTATACACTGTGTGCTTGACATACAGCTTATACATTAAATGCTGTATTTTCTTGCCTTTTCTTTCTTTCCCTGTAATAATAGCTAACTCTACTTCAATCTGTGATATTTGACAGCATAGAGCAGCATAGCAACTAATGATTTCACAGCTCCATAATTGTTTAGACATAAGAATGTAACTCTCAAGATTTAAGTCAATTAACCATAGTAATAATAGAGCTGGGCAGTAATAGCGCACAGCTTTAATCCCAGCACTTGGGAGGCAGAGACAGGCAAATTTCTGAGTTTGAGGCCAGCCTGGTCTACAGAGTGAGTTCCAGGACTGCCAGGGCTATACAGAGAAGCCCTGTCTCAAACAAAAACAAACAAACAAACAAACGTAATAATAATGATAATAATAATAATAATAGAGTATGTATTCTAGTAACTATGACTAAGTTTAACAAAATTAAATAAAAATTATGCAAATTTAATTGTTTATTATTATATACAGAGAATATAAGGAAAGAACAGTGTATTATATATATATGTATATTTATATATTACTGTATTCTGTGTCTTTTGTTTTCATGTAATTATGTATTTATTTTAAGTCAAATACGTTATATATTGCTTGTTTTAAACTTTATTATTGGGTAAGATAATTCACGCTGTTTCTTCTGAAAGGCATAGCAGTTTACAACCCGGCCACAATGGATGCTTTGCTAGTCAGTCAATGAAAAATTTCCTGGGGGATTCTTGTTTATTTTGTTTATCTCTTAAAAATATCTTCAGCCACTGGGCAGTGGTGGCACACACCTTTAATCCCAGCACTTGGGAGGCAGAGACAGGTGGATTTCTGAGTTCGAGGCCAGCCTGGCCTACAGAGTGAGTTCCAGGACAGCCAGGGCTATACAGAGAAACCCTGTCACAAAACAAAACAAAACAAAACAAAACAAATCTTCAGCCTTTTAGAGTCTTCTCATCCCAAATCTAGGAAGAGAATATCAATAACCATTGAATGAAACCAGTTGATGGAGAACACCCCAAATTAAATGCAGACAGAATACAGTAACATTGTCCTAAGTAAAAATGTGACTTTAACTGTAGTCATTTGCTAAGCAAGTAGACTTTCTTTTAATGTATGACTGTTCACATATTAATTATATGAAGCAATAATAGCTAGGGTTTAGTACAGTTTTGCTTTTCATATATCTCCTGAGTTCTCCTCAAAGGCATAGCAGTTTACAAGTCTACCACAGTGGGTTCTTAGCTAGAGTCAATAAAAGCAGCCCTAGAGGGTATATATACCAGTTAGAAGTACGTTAAGTACTTGGATGATTTTTGCATAACACAGCATACTTCAAACATTAAGTCAGTATAATTGTCAGTTAATAATTTAGTGATATGACTAGCCTGGATAGCTTTGAGGCTTTATGAACTGAAAGTTCATTGTGTTAAACATTAAGTAAAGAGTTAACTAAACATTCAGAACAGTTGGTACTTGGTACAATGTGAGTGTTGCCAAAGGAACCACTCTGCCATCATACAATAAAAGAAATTTTTATGTAATGTCTATGGAGGCTGCAAATAAATATCTCTGTAATGTTTTAGCATTTGTTATACTAGAAATCAGAATGCTAGTGGCCCCGGCAATTCCTCTGTCCTAGTTTTTATGGGCTCTTGACAATGCTCATTTATCTATATAATAGTACTAATACTCATCACTGAATGCAGAGGTGACCACAGCTGGTTCTCAATATTCACCCTGGGTAAAAATGGTAATATTAGCATTCCATCTTAGAAAATAACTTGTGACAGCATACCTCCATGGTATAACTGTGCACCACTTTTTCTGTTTTCTACATTGTACACTGTTGAGGTTACAGATACAGGAGTAAAATGGGCTAGGTTTAGTTATAAGTGCCTGTACTTATTTTTCTGTGCACTAAGCAAATATTTATCTACATGTGTCTCAAAGTATTTAACCTTAATGTATGAATAATAATCATACCCTTTGTTGGATGAATGTGAGGAGAACATGACATTAAATGCAATGAGTTTTAATAGTTCTGGGTAGCTTGTAAGGTGGACATAAATGCCATTATTTCCCATATTTACGACCCCATGTTATGAATGTACCAAATGCGCCACATAGTACCCCACCATTACCCTTGACATTTCTCTTTTTTAAAAGTTACCAAGCTCCCTTTTTTATTCACAGTCCATACTCAAAGCTGGTTCTTAGAAGGTTAAATCCATCCAGAGCGATGATCTCTATCTTTTCTCCAACTTTGAAAAAGAACAATCTGGAGCACATATCACTGTACTAACTACTGCCACCTGCAAAAGGAAGTTTCTCTAAGAGTGACAGAAGCACTAATCTATGGGTATACCCAGACATGTTTATAAGGATGTTTGACAACATATTCATTTAGCAGTAGGTTTCCCTATTAAGGATTATTACATCTACCACCAAGGGTCTTTAACAAAGTTTATTGTACTAGCTGCAAAGTTGATTCTCTCCCATGGCCTGGGCTTTAAAACAAAAAGAAAGTGGTTGGTTACCCTCATAACAGACATAACACTATTTCACTGGTAAGGCCCTCTTTCTCGGAAGGTTGGTATTATAGCGTGCAGGTTATACTGCTATGTAAAACCACTTATGACTTTTATCCCTGGGGGCTTACATAACACCTTAGAGAACAATGAAAACTGATAGGAAAGAATCTTCCAGCTCGGTTCCCGCTTTCTTTATGTATGCCCTGCAGTAATCTTATTCTGTTGAACAACCAAGAAAAGTAACAATAGCCTGAATTGGTTTTCAGACTTCTGGGCACTCCATGGCCAACAATTGATAGGAAGTAATTCCACTCCTAGTTCTGAGATTTTCATTTAATAACCTAAGAATAACAAGAACAACATGTATTAACCTATAGTGTAGATACTTTGAGACCTGTATCTTATTCTTAGCAATGTATAAATTCTTTACAAACATAGTAAATGCCTATGGCAAATGAAGGAAGGGTGAGTATGGGGGAAAGGAAGGGAAGGAAAGGAGGAGGGATGGATGGATGGATGGATGGAAGCTTAACCTTTAATAACTCTGTAATTGAAAGGACATTCAGAGAACAGAAAATCAAACATCAAAAATATCTATGGACATTATAAATGAATTTGATGCTTAAAATGAATGCGTTTTCCATTTTAAAAAAGTTCAGAAACTAGTGTTAACATTTTATATACTTGACTCTGGAATAAATTTCTCACATATACCTCCATATATTCGTTGATGGGATAGGAGAGCAATGACCTTTTTTCTGGGTAATTGAAGGTGGAGTTCCTCATCAGTATATTCATTGTTGCACATTAGTGGTAAGTGTTATTGCTTTTCATGTTTTCACTGAATTTTACTTAAGACTCCCTTTGCTTTAAAAATGGGTTACCTTTCAAGCATAAAATATCCTGATGTCAAACTCTGGATATAACAGTTTTACCTGGTTCTATTTCTGAAAGGGAAGGAGACTGGAGAGCTACAGATAAGAAGAATTAACTGTAAGTTGAAATACTAGTCTATATAATTCTTTTAGATACGCTAACTGAGCTATAGAACTCCTCTCTAGAAGCCAACAATTGGTTTAAAGTGAAACATAATCAAAACTAAGATATTTGTGATCTACACTCCTACTAGTTCTTTGTTTTATCCTATTTCTTTGTTTTGGAGCTTGAGAGAAATGCTCTGAAGTTGATGGAACAACTGTCATTCAAGCACAATGGGATGTAGATGAAGAAAAAATAAGAACAAACTTTCCAAACTCTTCTGTGTATGGGATCCATCTCTTTGGGAAGGTTAGCCTTGGCATTAGCATGGGTTCTATCTCTAGGTTTTCCGTGCTCATAGGCATAAGCATGTGACTCTGAGCCATGTCACCTTTTACTATTTAAGTTATTTACTCACTTTGCTCTAGATAATGTTTAAAAATAAAAACTACATATATCTATTAGAGTCCAAATTCCTACACTAATTCCATAGCCTGACCTTCTTATAATATGCAAGGGGCCTTGGTCCTAATGACAAAATCATGGAGGAAGAAGTTAGTCAGAGAAGTTATAGAATATTAGTTTGTGACAACTTATTCTTAGTTTTTGATTGGCCTCTCTCTCATGAGATTTTGTGATTATAAAAAAAAAAAATACAGATTCCCTCTTCCTCCCCCAACATTCATGATCTTTCCTTGATCAGCATTCTCTGCCTACTGGTACGTGTGTCATGGATACTCTTCGTGATTCCCGGTAGTCACCTCAAGTCAGAGTTTGTTTGGGAGCTCAATCCTCATGTTTCACACACTCTGTGTTTGAGAAATACTTAATGCCATGTATTCTACATATCACTGTCACAAAGTATATTTTCACCACCCTTAAAGCTCCCATGCTCCACCTGCTCATTGCATCAATTCTGCTATTATTCTATCACCTTTGTCTTTCCAAGTATTTTACATAGTTGGACTCATTTAGTATAGTCTTTTCAAATTGGAATATTTGCTTAGTAATATGCATTGAAAATGTCATGGCTTTATAGATGACTTATTTTTAATGTTGAATAATATTCTCTTGTTTCGATTCACTATCATTTATTTCTCTATCCCCCTCCTAATGAACAAGAGTCCAAGATTTCAGACAAAATCATGGCTATAAATTTCTATATACTGGCATTTTGTAGAAGTATATATTATTTTATTTAACTGGGTCATATATCACTAGCTTTAAAATAGCTGCAAATATGTGTGGAAAAGAGGCTGTTATAGCTTTTATTCTCATTAATAATGAGTAAGAGTTTCTGTCAATAAAGGTGTAGTTCAAAATATAGCATGTATCTGACATATTCAAGGCCTTGAGATCAATTCTTAATACCTTAAAAAAGAAGGTACAACGACAGAAGGAAGGGAGAAAGGAAGAAAAAGGAAGAGAAAACTTGTTCTCATTGCCCCACACTCTTGCCTGCATAGTGGTGTAAGTGATTTGGATATAGCTTTTCTATACAGCAAATAATAGTATCTAATTTTGTTTCAATTTGCAATTCTGTAATTCCATCTGAATTTCAACTATGTTTACATGTTAGTTGCCATTAGTCATCTTTTAATACCCCCTCCTATACATTTATAAAAAACAAAAACAACCTACCTTCTGTTAAACAGAATGCATTTGGTTTTGGCTTCTTAAAAGCTTGAGGAATCCTGCAGAAGAGGGATGGGGGAGAAATGAAGAGCCAGAGGGGTTGGGTACACCACAAGAACACAACCCACAGAATTAATTAAGCAGAGCTTCAAAAAGCTCACAGTCTGAAGTGACAATCAGTGAGCCCATATGGGTCTATATTTTCTGTATATATCTTGTGTTTGTATAGTTGGTTTTCTTGTGGGACTCCTAACAGTCAAAGAGGATGTGTCTCTGACTATTTTGTCTACATTTGGGCCCTCTGTCTTCCTACTGGATCCCTTTTCCAGCCTTGATATGAAGGTATGTAACCAGTCTTATAGTCACTTGTTCTGCTGTGTTTGGTTGGTATCTCTTAGGAGGGCTGCTCCTCTCTGATAGTAAATGGAGAATCAGTGGATCTGCGGAGATGGAGAATTGGAAGGGCTGGGCGAAGGTTGATATGTAATATATGAGGGAAGAAAAACAAAAGTTACAAATACTTTTTTAGATAAAGTTGATGTTGTCTTTTATCTTATTTCAAAAGTGAGCAGTGAGCTAAGATCAAGGTGATGAGAATGTTAGGTCCTCTAGTCATGGTGCTTGACCTATGGATAAAAATTTGACTCTTGGACCTGATGATACCCATGGAACTGATATTGATGCAGTCAGAAAAATGGCAGGTTCTTGTTAATGTGTTTCTAAGGAGGACTGGTCTCTTAGAAGAAATATAAGAGTAATGATCTGTGAATAGTGAGTTTTACTTGACTGGAAAAAATAAATACAAATTTCTGTTTATTAGAGAGAGATTTGTTAATTTATACTTTGATTTTACTTTCAATTCCTAAATGCTGAAGGAATCTTAAATACAGTTAAGTCTTGAAGGAGAGAGCTAATGAGTGTTTCACTCATTAGGGGAATGCTACACTAAAGCTAATCCCAGCTAATGCCTTGGCTCTTGGGAGTGTTTTGAAAAAATGTCAGTAGTTTGAAACTTTATTAACTAGAACTCTTGTTAAAGAAGTCACTTGGTCTGGATAATTTCTTCCTGTGGATTCTCCCGGACATGAAGTAACTAGCCTGGCTGGGATGGAGGAGACAGTTCTCATTTTATTAGGATTTTATACAGTGGTTATCATGCTAGCAGCCAACTCATTACACAATTGGCCGTATCAAATTATTCTGAGTCACTGAGGAAACAGGTTCCATCAGGGTATTGGGAATAGAAAAAGGACTTTTAAATGAGAGCAGTTATTCTTATTCTATGAAAGAAGAAAGCCAAGAAACATTCTTCAATTTTCCCTGAAACTCATCTTGTACCCCTGCACTCTGAATTCCCCACAGAATTCTTATTCTCTTACCAGGAATCTAAACTCATGAAAATAGGAAGATGAGCTCTTTCTGAAGAACCAGGCAAATGGAATTGTTAGTTGGAAAAGAGGCATCATCATAGTGTTCACAGTAATACTGCATGGAATTAATCTATGTCCATTTTCATACTAAGATTCTTTCTAGCAAAGGGAATCTTGTGACTTCTGCCATCCGATTCATATTAAAGTCATTTTTGGATGGTGGTTAACTTGGTGTGCTAAAGATGCTTAACCTTTTTTTCGTATAACTTACTTTTCCCCTGTTATCTAAAATGTTCTTAATTTTAAATACTACCCACCCATTTGGATTGCTTAACAAACAAGACATCAACAGTGCTTTGAAAGTTCTGGAAGAAATGATAATAATGTTCATCATTAAGCCCCACTAACCTATAGCTTCTTTAGCTTCTTTACCTGTATTGTAATCCATATATTTAAACAGGTAATTTTAGTTTTATCTGCTGAATTTCATGGTTATTGGGAAAATCATTTTTATAGGTAGAATCTTACATTGTAATTTAGGCTTCAATTCAAGATCTAGACATCTTATCATTGGATAGTTGGCTGGAGAAATATATTGCCCATATGGCAGATTCATGATCATATCCACTCTTCTTTATCTGAAGCTGTATTCCTGGCTGAGGACATTCTGCCAAGGAAGCTATATAACTCACACTTTACAGAATGCTTAAGTTGGAATGTTATTTGTTGCCAAATACTTTTAATTAAATTAAAGCATTGGTGTATATATTTTAAAACTAATGATTCTTTTCAAACTTAGAACTAGCCTTGTAATTCAGAATGTGGAAAGCAAAGACAAACCATGGAGATGAGAAAATACTTAATTCTTAGGTGGGGATATAATTTCAGAAAGAAACCTGAAGACTATAACTTGCTTACCATTAATATGTAGTAGAACAACTGTACATTTGAAATTTTAGTTTACAAAACAAAAGGTATGGTATAGTAAAATTTCACTGAAGAATTTGTAAGTGTATTACCAAAACCAATAAACTTTATGTGTATGTATGTATATATATATATATATATATATATATATATATATATATATATATTTCCCTAGAGAGAGTGGTTCATTGTTATTTGCTTATTTAGTTTTGTATTTGTGTTCTAATTTGCCAAACTAAATAAGTGTTATTTAAAAACTAAAAGCAGACCAGGTATAGTCAAATACTAATGAGGTTAGGTGTTTCCAAGCCTCAGATTTCATGTAATTTAGGGATGCCTTCCAAAAAATTCCTGTTAACAGTCCCTGAAAAGAAGAGGAAGAGGAGCAGTGAATATGACATTCCTAGGTTCACACAAATCCCAGTCATGTGAATAAACAAGAAATTCTGTGAGATATACTTTGGTCATATAAAGGAAAAGTACAACTTCACTGAATAAACTACTATCTGTATGAGAATCTCAACTAGATGAAGTCACTTACTAATACCCCAATGCTGCCCTGCCTTTACCAGTGTCTAGTCAGAAGCATACTTAGCTAATTGCCTCTAATTTTTGTCTAATCATGATAGGCACTACTTATTCATGATCCTCTATGAATGTGGTCCTAGTTTCTCCTTTAATGCTAGGTAATATGAGCTATTCTTTTAGAAAAAATGATTGGTGTACTTTCTACTTCTCCGAATAATTGGTACCACGGACTGCAGTGGAGTTGCATTTTAATTGTGACTTGGAATTTAGGATGTATGGAAATATTATATTTTTTCAGATGCTTTAATTGGTTAATTTTCTTCTCTATTTGTCTTCCACTATTTTTAGGCTTGAGGGTTGGTTTTTCTTACTGAATTCAAATTAGTATTCCCCCACACCTTATTTATTCTTTATTTCCTTACACTTCTTTCTTTGCCTGCTCCATTCCCCACTTCTCCTTCTTTTATTGGATATTCTTCTTAGGATTTACCAAAGCCTCACTCTGAGTAAGTATTATCCTGAGCATTTTGCTCTTTATATATATTAACCACCAACCTAAAGGATAATGTTGGAGTTTTCAAAAGATGCCTTGCCCAAGGCTGTCAGGTAATGAAAGAGAAGTTTCTCTCCCCAGTCTCCTTCATAATTTGTCATTTCTTGCTGCTGTTGATTGTGCAGCCTTTTTGATGGCTCTATATAAAAGAACATTTGCTTGTTCATTTTGACATTTTTAACATATTATAGTATTACCTCAATATGCAATATAACTCAGAAGACTCTGTGCAGTCCTATACATAAAATATGGCACACTGTTTTGTAATAGACAAAATATGAAAATTTTCCTTCTGTATGTTATTCCTTTGGAGGACTACTGCAGATTACAGAAGATATCCTATTATACTTTTAGAGTGATTTGTGTTATTTCCCTTTTAGTTGTATCACAAGAGTACACACTGATAACAAGGCATAAGGCTCCCCTGGTGTACTAAACCAGCAAATTTTTGTGTGATATACAGTGAAGTTTTCTTTCACACTAAGTGATGCCTATTTTATATTTGGACCACCAGAAACAATAGTGAGTAAACTACACAAAAAGGGCCTTTGTCATGGCTCACCTAGCTAGAGGCCGTTCTTGGAAATCCCTCGTGTCCATTAAACAAATGAAGCACTGTTATTGCCAAGGAACTGGATTGTTCAAAATTTCTGTAAGTGGAATTATTGAACAAATTTCTCCATTTCAGAATGTGGCAAAGTTCCACTACAGTGTAGAGATCAGTCATGTTATTTAAAGTAGCTGAGTTGTTAAGAGTGCCTTCTGATCTGCCAAACAACTAGAATTTTCTTCCTAGCATGGACTTCGGCTGCTCTCCACTGCTGTAACTACAGTTCCAGAGGTTCCAACACTCTCCTTTGACTCCAACAGAGCCAAGCTTAAACCCACTCAAAGCATAGACATAGACATAATTTTTAAAAAATATAAAAACTTAAAGAATACAAAGTTGAGAAACTCACAACAGTTGACCATCACTTGTTTCAGTAGGAACAATGAGATTAACAATGTGTTATATTGGAAACAATGTAATTTCTTCATTTCAGTTGTATAAAATCTGGAAAAGGTAGTGAATACTTTTATGAGACTATAGTAAGCTAAGTTTGTACCAGAAGCCATGGTAAAATGTGTGAGAAGAACGCAACCTTTAAGCCTGGTCTTAGTCAGGGTTTCTATTCCTGCACAAACATCATGACCAAGAAATAAGTTGAGGAGGAAAGGGTTTATTCAACTTACACTTCCACATTGCTGTTCATCACTGTAGGAAGTCAGGACTGGAACTCAAGCAGGTCAGGAAGCAGGAGAGGCCATGGAGGGATGTTAACTTACTGGCTTTCTTCCACTGGCTTGCTCAGCAGGCTTTCTTATAGAGCCCAAGACTACCAGCCCAGGGATGGTACCACTCACAAGGGGCCCTCCCCTCTTGATCACTAATTGAGAAATTGCCTTACAGCTGTATCTCATGGAGACATTTTCTCAATTGAAACTCCTTTATCTGTGATAACTCCAGTTTGTGTCAAGTTGACACAAAACCAGACAGCACAGCCTGATAATTTAACTTCAAAAAATAGTCATTGCGCAGTTTCACAAACACGTCAACTTTTGTCTAACTGTTCATGCCTTTTCATCTATATCTCACATGTACCTGTGAGATTGCTCTTTGAAGACAAATGGAGTGGTGTTAGAGATTAGTGTGTTTTTCTTATCTTATTAGAAAGTTAAATGCTGCCTTTTTTCACTCAGCCAGCTATTCAGATACCATCGTTATGGGATAATGGCTCTTACTGAACTATCTAGTGTGAGAGTGGTTAAGAACACTGGCTACTCTTCCAGACTACTTGGTTTGATTTCCAGAAACCATAAACACCCATAACTCTAGTTCCACAGAGCTCTGATGCATTCTAAAACTCTTTTAAAAGGCAGAACAACAGCTATTGATTAAGATTGTGTATAAGAGCCAGTAGAAGACTGAAGGGAAAACTTGGTTTTCAGTATGAGCTTTATTTTGACATTGAATTAAACCATCAGTTAAGAGTCAGGGTTTCTCAAGTATAAACAACTGTGAAATCAGTGAGAGTTCTAGTCAAAGGAAGACAAAATTCCATCTCTGCTTGTAAATATGATGTCCAACTCTAGCAAAATTCATTAGCCTTTTGAAAAGTAATAAGAACTAGTGATAATAAAAAATGAGAAACAAAAAGCAGTTCTTTTTATGGTGCTATGTTGTTTTTTTACAAAACAAAATAAGACAATAATGTAGAGACTTGGTTAGCATTCCATACTGAAGGCAGAAATTTAAAAGAGTGTTGCACAGACTCTGATGAAGGCCACGCTCAGATGCATATCTTCATGGCAGGAGTTGACAGCAGGAGCTCCCATGAGAACACAGCATCTCTTACCAATGTAGAGAGCAGCAGAGCTCACAGAAAGCAGGTTCTAAATTTACAGTAACCAATTCTCATGAGAATCCTCAAGGAAATTACTCTTCTTATCCAGGAATTTCACCTCTGTGGATCCAAGGGCATCCTTCTATCTCTACCACTTTCAAGACCACCTTCCTGGTGCCCAACTCTCTCACACATGATTGGAGGGTATGGAGATTTCCAAATCATATCCACAGCAGGCAGGCTAACTACAATAACTAAACAGATGAGGGGTGCAATTTTTGTTTTCTTGAACTGGCGGCAATAAAGAGGTATCTCTGAGCCATATTTTACAGAAACCCATTATAGAGAATATATTATTCTCTCTACTCTGAAATTAGCCTTGTTTTAAGGTTTCATGCTATTGGACAGCTTTCTATCAGATTCTCTTTGTTGTGGGGCAAGTGGCCCATGCCACCAGACAGAAGAACTGGTAAGGTTGGTTGAAGCAGGTTCACAAACCTTGGTAAATCACATAATTGAGCACAGCAGGCATTGAGACCAGTTCTTAGATAGTATCTACCTGTCCTGGAACACTTCATCATGACAACCCACTGTGAGGACCATAACAACCAATCATGTAACATAAAATCCTAGAGTTCTCTATGATAATGAGGTATCTAGATTTGTCCCGAGTGTTTAGCCAATGAGCCAATGATGCTCTTTCTGGGCATCCCTTCCTTCCACAGGTATTTAATCCTTACTTCACTCTGAGTACAAGGTATGCATTCAATTTGTTTTTGTTATTCATTAATTTATCTATTTATTAATTTACATCCTGATTGATGTCTCCCTCCTCCTGGACTCCTTCACAAATTTCCTCTCCTATCTTACTCACCTTTTCCTGTGAGAGGCTGCAGGACTCCTTGTGTAATCCCCCACCCTGGGACATCAATCTCTGCAGGGCTAGGCACATCCCATTCTACTAAGGCCAGTCAAAGCAGCATAGTTACGACAATGGATTCTACAGACATAGAACAGCTTTAGGAGCAGTGCCTGCTCCAGTTTTTTGGGGGACCCGCATGGAGACTGATCTGTAGCATAAGTGGGGGGCATTGGGTCCAACACATTTATGCTTTTAGTTGGTTGTTCAGTCTCTGGGAGCCCCTAAGTATTCATGATAGTTGACTCCACTGGCCTTCCTGAGGCCCCTTAATCCTTCCCCCAACTCTTCCATAAGAAACTCCAAGCTCAGTCTAATGTTTAGCTGTGGGTCTCTGTATCTTTTTCTGTAAGCAGGTGGTTGGAGCTTCTCAGTTGGGAGTGCTGCTAGGCTGTTTTCTGTAACTAGAAAAGAGTACCATTAATAATGTTAGAAAATGGTGCTTGCCCATTGGACAGGACTCAAGTTGTGCCAATTGTTGATTGGTCATTGCTTCTGTCTCTGCTCCAACCTATCTCTGCATTTCTTGTAGACAGAATAAAATTTTCAGTTGAAAGTTTTCTGAGTGGGTTGGTGTCTCTATCTCTCCATTGGGGTCCATGCCTAGCTACAGGACATTACCTATTCAGGTTCTACATCCTCATCACTATGAGTCTTAGCTAAGGTCACTCCTGGGGGCCTCCCCCATTCCCTGTTTCTGGTACATCTTCAAGAATATCCCACAATGACTTCCAACACCTGCAGATATCCATTCACTATCCTGGCCATCTGTTCCTCTCTCTTGTCCCTCCTCACACCTGATCATGTATGTGATTCTTCAATGTGGGGTAGACTTTCCAAATAACATTAATCTTCAAAGGCATAAAAGAACATACTGGAGAGAAACAATGATGATGTAATCAATGCAGTAAAGCCTCTGCACATCATAGTCATCTTCACATACAGAAGAGAGCACATCCCTGAAGGAAACCCTACAAACGTCACCAATGTGGTAAAGTCTTTTGAAGTCTCAGTCATCTTTAAAAGCATGAAAGAATTCAAACTGGAGAGGAACCCTGTGAGTGTATTTAATACGGTAAAGCCTTTGCACATGTCTGTAGTATTCATCCTCATGAAAGAGTTCATACTGTAGAGAAAACCCATGAAGGTATTTATTAAGGTAAAGCCTTTGCACATGTCTGTAGTATTCAGAATCCTGAAAGAATCCATACTGGAGATAGACCTTATGAATATATTAATAGAGTAAAGCCTTCGCACATTTTTACAAAAGGCAAGCTTCAACATCCGAAGAAAAATTGAGGAAACTGATTACTCAGCAGACATTTCTCTAAGAGAATAATGTTTGATTCATTGGAGCTTTGTAGTCAGGGGCTGGTGTATACTCCTGCTTGTGGCCCACAAAGAAGAGAAACAACAAGGAGGTATGCATTCATATCTGCCATAAACATAGAGCAGTTTGGACAAGCAAGGACCATCTCCTTCATCAAGGATCACTGTGAGAGGAGGCCTTCATCATAGAGAGCCGTGCCTAATCCTCCCAAAGAAGGTCTTCTCTCTTCTAGCCCCTCTTATTAACAACACTTATGGGGAGCCAAACTGGATTCTGCCCTATTCCTGACAAAGCCATCCCGTTCTGCCTGGCTTGCATGCTGGCAGTGCTCTAGCATCCTAGTGGCAAGGCAGAAATGCAGCCCAACAATTGCCATGATACTCTTGACTTCAAAGTCAATTACCTAGTACTAAATTTATTTATCAAAAACTTGTTCCTGAACCAGTCCCTCTATTATCTTAAATTCCCTTGTTGCAAGTTCACTTATATCTTTCCACCTAGCACCAAATGATGCCCTACTTGTATTGGTTTTCTTTTCTTTAATACATTTTTGATTAAAATATAGCTAAATAACTTCAGTTTCATTTCTCTAGTCCACCATGCCTTTCATCACTCTCAAGTTAATAATGTTTTTCCTTTAATAGTATAGTTAGATATATAATATATATGTGTACAATATATATTATATATTTATTATTATATTTGTTATATATATGTTTTAAATATTTGTTACTATCTCTATCTCTATATATGACTTGTTGAGTCCATTTTTGTTGTTTGTGTATATATGGTTTCAAAATTCATAAGTTTTTATTGGGGTACCAATTAGTGGGCTCATTCCTTATAGAGTCTCATTCTTTCTCTCTTAGCAGTTATTCGTTGCCTTTCATTGGATTTCAAAGACATTTACAGTTAACAAGCCATTCAAAGGAGAAAAATATGCTATTTTTCTCAAAAAAGTCACTTTATGTATTAAATATTATCAGAACTGTAATAGACCATGCAGCAAATGTACCTAGATGGTATTCTACCAGGAACATCTAATCTTTTTACATTGTGACACTACATTATCATCTGTAAGTCCATATCTGAGAATTGTACAACCACATTACAAAACAATGGCCAAAATTTCATAGTTTTTAAAGTAAGTTTTCAAAATGTTTGTTGTACTACATTAGTAGCTATCCTTAGCCACTTGCAGTTGCATCTATCTACCAGCAAGGCTACAAGCTGAACTTTCCTAGTCAACATAGTCCCATCTGAAAATCTATGCATCTCTTTTAGAATATTCTTGATCAGGGGCACAATGAACAGTTTTACGTGCCCACTTTCATGTATTACAGGGTGTTTAAAAGAAATGTAAAATGAAGGCTTTTACACAAATATGAAGTAAAAATACATCTCAAATATTTTATTAACTCTATTATTAATGAAGGAATCAATAAGATACTAGGTGAGATCAAAGGCCCATGCTAGAAACTATGCAAATCTGAAATGCTAAATCAACTTTAAGTAGAAGCTGAAGGAATCCCAGGGCAGCAACCAATTAGACAGGGCTAATTTGCATTGTGATAGAAAAGAATAAAATTGCATAATTTTGCCTATTATGAAGTGCATAATGTTAACTCAAAACAATCACAAAAAGTATGAAATACTCAAAAGAGTGCTATAGACTCTCCACAGCCAGTAATCCATTTGAGGGTTTACTGTATGTGTGAAGGGGATGTCTAGGTCAAAACTTTTCATGTCTGTTTCTTCATACATTTTTTTCACTTATTTATTTATTTATTTACTCACTTTGCATCCAGATCACAGCCTTTCTCCCTCCTCTCCTCAAAAGACTACTGAAACTAGATTACATTATATTTGGACAAAACCTATTATTATGAATTTTCTTGACAAAGAATTAAAGTTTTCTCTCTTATAAAATCCATCTTCATTTGTTAGGATACTTTGGACGAGGCTAAATATATAATTGATCTTCTGAAAAACTCTTAGGTAAACTCAGGAATTATTTACCCCAAGTGCTGTCATTTTCCTTTGTGGAGCCATGTTAAGACTTTCTTTTACCTCCTCTTTATATGAGACAGTTTCCAAACACATCTGGATTAGCTTCCTTTTCTTGACAGGCTCTGGTTATTTTTTGATACTTCTCTAGGATGACCCATTTGTCTCTCTGTGGCCATAGCTGTCCTTATATGATCACTACTTTCATATAGACTCCTTAGATTATTGTATACTTCTTCCATTTAGAAAATTTAACATTATCTGGCCCTAAAGGGCAGATTGTCTCTGTCACTGACAAATACAGAAAATTGGTACAAACCATTCTACATCAAAATAAGAAAGTTAGGGCATCTAGACTGCAGTGGAGATACAATATTCTTTTGAGATTAGACATTGGTGGAACTTGAAAGATGGGGCAGAAGAAACAACTTAAGGTCATGGAAGGTATGTGTTCATTTGTCTATCAGCCTGAGCATGTGGTCAAAAAGACTCTAGAATGTTTCATTTTTCCTTCTAGCCATTATTTCTCACATTCCTTTCTTTTGCCATCACCTTTCTATTTTGGGGTACAAGTTAATAGGGCCAGCCCATATCACCCATCTCCTGTGCTTACAAGAACCCCAACTTCATTTAATATTCTACTGTTAATGTTTTGAATTATTCTTGATTTTAATCAAAGGATTCTGAAATTTATTTTGTACCAGATGTAGCAAATTATGTACATTTTCATGCTTGACAAGTCAAGCTTGTCTGCCCTTTTACTAGATAAGAGGTTAATTGATAACCACATTCTCTACTAAAATCACTTCAGATCGCTACTTCATCCTTCATTCCTAATTAAAATAGAAAATCAGTTACAATTCTCATCTGACTCTGGACATATCCACTGTGATCCACATGTGAAACTAAGCCCAGTTATACTTTCTGTTTCTGGCAATTTTATACTCTCAAAATATCAGCAATAATATGAAAAGTCATCATTTCCCATCTTCCGACTAATCCATCAATTTCTTTCACCTATAGAAAATTTTATTTTTATTCACATCATATTTACATTTTACTAAACTGTATATTTCATCTTGCATTTGTTTTTTTATTGGATATTTTATTTATTTAGATTTCAAATGTTATCTTCTTTTCTGGCTGCCCCTCTGCAAACCCCTTATCCCGTCCTCTTCCCCCTGATTTTATGAGGGTGCGCTCCTACCTACCCACCCACTCCTGACTCACAACTCTAGGATTCCCTTACAATGGGGCATGGAGCCTACACAGGACCAAGGGTCTCCCCTCCCATTGTTGACAGATAAGGCCATTCTCTGCTATATATGCAGCTGGAGCCATAGGTCCCTCCGTGTGTATTCTTTGGTTGGTGGTTTAGTCCATGGGAGCACTAGGGGGGTCCGGTTGGTTGATATTGTTGTTCTTCTTATGCAGTTACAAACCTCTTCAGCTCCTTCAGTCCTTTCTCTAACTCCTCCATTGGGGACCCCGTGCTCAGTCCAATGGTTGGCTGTGAGCATCTGCATGTGTATTGGACAGGCTCTGGCAGAGCCTCTCAGGAGACAGCTATATCAGGCTCCTGTCATCAAGGAGGGATTCCAGCTTCTTGGAATCAGCAATAGTGTCTGGGTTTAGTGTCTGCCTATGGGATGGATCCTCAGATGGGGCAGTCTCTGGATAGCCTTTCCTTCAGTCTCTGCTCCACTCCTTGTCCCCATATTTCCTTTAGACAAGGACAAAGCAGCAACCAACAGATTTGGAAAAGATCTTTACCAATCGTACATCCATATAAGGGCTAATACCTAATATATGCAAAGAACTCAAAAAGTTACACTCCAGAGAACCAAAAACCCTATCAAAAAATGGGATATGGAGCTAAACAGAGAATTCTCGAGTGAGGAATACAGAATGACTGAGAAGCACCTAAAGAAATGTTCAGCATCCTTAGTCAGGGAAATGCAAATCAAAACAACCCTGAGATTCTACCTCACAGCAGTCAGAATGGATAAGATCAAAAACTCAGGTGATAGCAGATACTGGCAAGGATGTGGCAAAAGAGAAACACTACTCCACTGTTGGTGGGATTGCAAGCTAGTCAACAACTCTGGAAATCAGTATGGCAGTTTCTCATAAAATTAGACATAGTACTACCTATGGACCCAATCATACCACTTCTGGGCATATACCCAAAAGATTCTCTAACATATAACAAGGACACATGCTCCACTATGTTCTAAGTAGCCTTCAGTATAATAGGCAGAAGCTGGAAACAACCCATCTTGCATTGTCAAAGACTATTCACTAAACCAGTATGGATGCTGGTACACTGAACTATTTGAAAGAACTTGTGTAATGAAGGCATTTTGGCCCTGGAGAACAAGGCATACCTGGTACCTCCGAGAAATTTAGTTTATATCAATTTTTGGAGAGCAAGTAGGATCCTTGCTCTTCAAATAAACTCTTTCCTACCCTGCTTGGTTTTTGGTTATGGTGTTTTGTTGCAGCAATAGAAACCCTGACTAAGACAAGGACTAAGAGATATACTTCCTGTGTTGTTCAATCCTCTCATGTTTAAGCACAGAAAAAACAGTTCTATCTTTCATAGCCTTTTTGTTCCTTATCTTCCTTGCTTAAGGTATTTATTTACCACTTACTTGTCCAGTCCAACTCTACATCATTGAATATTGTATTTGTTTTACCCATAATAAGCTGTCTAGATTAAGCATAATGTGCTTTGACATGCTTCACCTATTACCTTCTCTGGAGCTCTTTCTTCCTGCTGTCTTCTCCCAGCCCAGGGAACATGTACAGTTCCATCCTCTTGTTACTACAGAAACAGATTAGGATTCTCCCTGATCACTTTGCTCTGGTTCATGACAGGTCTGGTTCTTTCTTTTCAATGCTGTCACCTACTGCTATTTCCATGAAAAGAGCATTAGTTTCTTGGTATCTGTAGTACTCAGCTTGGAACCAAACTCATAGTAGTAGATGCTCAAGAGATTTGAATGCAGGAAAAAGCAATTCATTTTACTAGGTCTTCCATGATTCAAAGTTTCACTGTAATGCTGGTCTTCTGTTTGTAATGTCCCGACTTTTAACTTTCCAGATTGTCAGTTTCATTACTGAACAGCATTGGAAAACAGCCAATGTTGTTTTAGCTTTAAACTGACACGTGAATGAAGGCATGAGATGGAATGATAAAAATGGAGAATGATGTATTAGTATTAAAATTAGAAGGGTAGCATACAGTTTATGTAGTGTTCCTAGACATGTTGAGTCATGGGTGTTCTTTGCTGGACAGTAGGACAGGCCAGAGAGTATTAACCAGTTTTGATATTGAGATTCAGTGTGACATTGAGGTAGATAGTCACAAGGTCATTATGGTCATTAGAGCCAGGTCTTAAGCATGCATTCCTTAGTTCATAAATCTGGGACTTATTTAAAATTTTAGTCTTCATCATACATAAATACAAAAAATTTAATCTACCAACCTTAGTGGGGGATCACTACCTCTGGCCTCAAAGCAGATGCAAAGTGGTCCCTGGTGGGTAATAATTTCAACCTTCTTGCAAACAATGATAGTTTTGTTGATAACAGAAAACCATTTTTCTCCTGGCTAGTGAGAAGACTACAGCAGTAGTGTTAAACATATGATATTCAACACATCTTGTGGGAACTACTTCTTTAAAATAAGGATGTCAGGATTTGGTGGCTTATTTCAATGAAGAAATAGCCTGAATTTTAAATTGCACACATATAAATAATAGTTGCAATTATGTCTGTATTAAGGAAGAGCCAGGGATTATTTTGGGAACAGAAGAGACATAGTTTTACAAATGGACTAAGAAAGTAAATATACTTTCTCATTAATTATTGACAAAGTCTTCTAAATAACTAATGCATTAGACTATCTAATCAGTTGTGTTTCTCTGTCTCTGAATTTTGCATCAAGGCTTTAGTTGGTTTGTTGCCAAGGGATGAACTTTTCTGTTTGATGTGATTTAATTGAGTTCCTGTCACACAGTTGCCTCTGATGTACCTTATCCCTCCATGCCAGTTCTGTGAGCCCCAATACCTAGGCTATATTCCTTATATCCACCCACTTCATGGTCACTCAGTGTGAAGCATTGAGCTTGTGCAAGGCAACACTAGAGAGGTTTAGGTATGATCACTCTGAAAAGCTAACTATATCTTTTTTATCAAAAGTTTAGCCAACATATATTTCATGTACACTGACAATAAAATGGATACCATTTTAAAAGACAAATTTATACCATTTTATTGAAATAAGTAAAATCCACAATTTTGTTTCTTGTGGAGCATATGGTATAATCAAAATAAATTATGATTTAAATCAATAATTGTGTAAATGAGTATTGGCAAAAACATTACAGATAAAGTTCTTAGATGACCATTTTTACGTTATTTTGTCCTTGAGGAACTGGTATAGAACACATTGCTGAAGTGAACATTATATCTTTTTGAATATGCATAGACCATCATGTGTGTGTATTGTATTTACTTAATGCCACTGTTATAATGAGAATCAGCTTCTCATCATCACTGATAGGCAGGTACTTATATGTGAATGCTAATTTTTATCATTCATATAACCATTTAACTTATTAATGTTCATAGTTTATTACCCTCTTTAAAGCCAATGGAAGTTAGCCATTGTGTTTTCTACTTATTTTTGTATTTTTTTTCCTCAGTGGTTGTTATATATGCCTAATGACTCAATTTCAAAAAAAAAATAATGAACTGAATTTCTTAAAAGTTTCTCATTAATTTTGGCAAAATGAACTTTATACTTAAGATTACATTCATTTTTGTTCAAAATTGTTTTGTAATTGTTTCTGTAATGTGTTCTAATAAGAGTATTTCCCAGTTTTTCTAACAATCTGTTGGAATGCCATTCAAAATATTGAGTGGGTGTTTCAGATCTTCCATGATGAATAATGTTCACAATATTCACATTATTCATTTTATATAATATTTTTCAGTAAACTTTTAAGTAAAATTTTTTGTAAGTACTTGAAATAAGCTAAGAAACATCTAATCATTCAATTTCAGTGAAGCATAAAACATAGGATCTGAGAATCTAAAAACAGATGTCATGCCAGTCTCCCTGTATCTTCAGATGTGGGGATGCCACACCAGTGCTGAATGCCAGATACCTTATGTGAAAGTTAGAGATAAGAAACCATGTACTAGGTATGAGGGTATGGCTCAGTGGATAAATAGCTTGCCAAAAAAAAAAATAAGATCTAAAATTGGACACCTAGCCTCCATATAAAATCTGGACAAGTATGTTGGTACACATATAATTCCAGTGCTAAAGAGGTAAAGATAGGTGTCATCCCATACGTACTGAATAGCTATAATAATTGAATTTGTGAACTCTTGATTCAGCAACGGACCATATCACAACACATAAACAAGGAAAGTAATACAGAAATGCAGATGATGTATCTCTCTTATACATATCATTATTTGTGTGCCTACACCTTAGAACCTGTGTGTTCTTCTATATACATGTGAGCACATACCACACATATATCCAGACACACACATGGAAAGGGTTTCCATTTACTTCATAGTATTGTCATGAGAACGGTCAACTATCACAGGCAAATATTTATTTTTAAAATTCTTTCGATATTTTATTTACATTTCAAATGTTTTCCACTTTCCAGGTCTGTTACATTTGATGCATATTCACATTATACTATGCACTCAAAAATATTTATAGCTTTAGACATCAGGGCTTATCTTATGTCTTCACTATGTAAAGGTTTTTGTCCAACTGTTATTTTTTCTTCATGCCACTGCTTTTACCAGATAGATTCCTTAGCATTCCTACAAAATGCAGAAGAGTCAAAGAGATGAGTCAGAGATGTACAGAAGGGATTTTATCTTGATCTCCCTGAGCAGCTCAAAACTCATTTCATCTTCCCACTTTGCCCTTCAATCTATACCAAAAGTCTCTCAGTGTCAGCCTTCCTTCTTATTAATTTTTTCATACTTCTCAAGTTTTTTTTCCAGCAGTTATGTGTAATAAGAAAGCAACAATTTCCAAAGCTAAAGACCTTTTTTCTTCTAGTTTTTAAATCTAAAGTTTCTACTTCCAAAGTCAAGTAAATTTCTCAGTCTTCGCTTCAATATATAAATGTGGTCAGTTGTAATTAGTTATTTCTGAGGATGACTAATGGCAAAGATTCTAATCAGTGTTATCATTTATGAATTTTGCCAGTTGCCTATTTATATAGTCTAATGTACCTAATCATACCCCACTTTAAAGTTTTGCTAAGAATTTCTGGGGTAAATATATATTCCTTGGATCTAGATTTATGTCTTTAGGAGACAGTACTATTAAGGTTTACAGTAACAAATAAATAAAAACAGATTAAATGTCAATCAAGATGAAAAAGAATAAGAAAGAGATGTTACATGTATGTGCAGTAGAATACTACTCACCCATGAAAACTGTGACTCTATCACCATGACAACAAATATGATACCTAAAGGTATTTAATGTCTTGAGTGAAATAACACACATACAGAAAGACAAGAAGCAGACAATCTCACATGGAAGAGGAATCTTAAAAACTGACCATATATAAGTTGAGGACAACATGACAAAATAGTGGTGACCAGAGGATAGACAGAAGAGGTGGAAGGCAGGAAAAGGGAGGCTGAACAATAAGTCTGATATCATACATACATCACTGTATACTGAGAGAGTCTTCGCTGTATAACATGTTGTGACATCCCCTTCTCTCTGGGACTTATATTTTCTGCTTGTTTCTTCCTTCTTCAATTCTTCCCTGCTTGGAATTCAAAAGAATCATATGGCATGAAACAGTTTTATAGTTGGCTTAGTTCATGATTTACCCTTGAAGCCATTTCTTTTAAACATAAATGCATCCTAAAATTACATTATAAATACTATACCATAATTTTTAGATGTTGGTGTGAAAATTGGATGTTGGAATGAAAAAGTATATCATTATGGGATTAAACTATGTAACTAGATGCTAGGATTTATATATTGTCCTGTTAATGGTTTCTCTTTTTTTGTAAACTAAAGAGTCTCCTGCCTGTGGACACAATTTTATTCTTTATAGAATCAAAGTCATTCTCTGCACCCTCCCTTTTCTTTATTCATAGCAAAAATAAATAGCTGTTCCCTCCAGATGGGTGGCAGCAGTCCTGGAGGATCTAGTGGAAATGAAGAACTTGCTGGAAGGCCTTAGTCCTGGTTCTCAGAGTCTGCTGTCATCCTCCTTTTCCTCCTCAGACTCTCCCTCACACTCAGGCACACTCTGGGGCAGGTCATCACCCATCTGATGGAATCTGCCTGACTGGGCATTCCACATGTATTTGATGGTCACTTTGAATTCAGCCATCTCATACCCAAACAGCTTCAGGACATGGGCCTGCTCTGGGGTCAGTCCATCACCCTCCTTGCATACTTCATAATCAGACAGCAGGGTCACCATACCTTTCTTGAGGGCAGTGGCCAGCCCCAGCTGCCTCAGCTGTGGCTCCATGGAGTGAGGGAACTACTTCAGTGGCCCTGGTTCCAGGCTCACAGTTGCTTAGTTCCCTGCTCAAGCAAACTCCATTTCTGTATACTATTTGAACCACTCCTTCACCTCCTCCTTCATGCTGTTGGTAAAAAGGAGCCCAACTCCACCTCTCAACTTCTTGCTGACCTGATGTAGGTTGTCTTTGTATTTGTCAGATGGGCTTCGACCCAAGGCCACCATTATCACCTTGTTTTTGCCAAAGAACGTCTGGCTGTGCTTCCAGGCCTTCCGGATGTCCTTCAGCTTGCTGTTCCTCATGTTGGTCACTGTCAGGTTCTGCTGCAGTTCCAAGCCTTTCTTGTCAGTTTTTGTTAAGGAAACTTTCTTGTCTCGCTTGGATTTGGGCATCTCACTAAAGGCATGTAAGGCAGGAGACTGCATTAATGGCTATCATTCTTTAAGAACTGGCTACATGTCAGATTTTGGGATAGCTTTCTTACATATTGCCTTTGGTGAGCATCAACATTTCTACTATATGATTAGATAATGTCATCCCAAAATTTCCTATGAAAACAGTGAAGTACAGCTGTGGGGCAGTGATCTGGCAGGCAGTCTGGCACACTGGTTGAACACAAGCAAACTCTGGGAGACCCGGTGAAGTAATTTGCAAGGGACCGGAAATGTTATGCCAAAGCTTCTGGGAGGCTTTTTGGCTCCAGCCATGGTCACATATCACGCCCCGATAGAGGCGTGGTCACACAGCCCCAAGCCGTCCCATGTTAGTGAGACACCTAGAGGCTTAGCCATGCCCCTTCCCAGTTACTTCCCAGGGCATGTCTGCCCTGCCTCTCTGGAAGAGGTGGGAAGTACAGTTCCATCCATGCCACTTTCCACATGATGAAAATAAACCTCTTAGAATTATGTACTATCTCTTCATCTGGACCTGCTGTGGGAAGTGAGGGATCCGGCCCTCGGTTAATAAGCCACAGCTAACCTCTCACACTGGGAATCCAAGTGCTCCTAGATGGTACCCATTCACCCAAGCCTAAGCAGATAGCCTGGTCCTTAAAGCAGACCTTAAAGAGACCTGGTCCTGGCAAGAACCCCAGCTGCACTTCAGCTAACCTGTCTGCGGCACCCTGTGGTGACTGCAGTGTCCCAGGCTAGAGAACCCACAAAGATGGCTGCCGGGTCCCTCCCCCACCCACGGGCAGGGCCTGCAGAGGCTTCTCACAGCCCCCCAATCTGCCCGGCAGACTGCGTGGGAAGATGCTCGGCCGCTTCCCATGTGTCCTGTCCCATCAGAGCTGCAGTGCCCCAGGACAGACACGTTTCATTAAAGTATGAAAAAAAAAAAGAAAAAGAAATTATAAAAAGAAAAACGAAATTTTTAAGAGCCACAAAGCTCAGTTACTGTTTGAGATGATGACCGAGCACAGATTATTCAACTCCAGAGCTGCCAGATACTAAAGCCCTTGGCTCTCAAATCCACTGTGCAGTCTAATAATATCCTTATGAATTGTTCACAAGGGTTGATTTGTAAATTATAATTTCAAGGCTGATCAAAGTGCATTAAAATTCAATTTTGTCTTGTCTATAGACAGTTTTATTTTCAAAGGGGTATAGCTTTAGAAGAGAATGGAAAATTCCACAGTTGTATTCTTGAGTCTGAGTCTGCATGTGTCTTCTTGCAAGCGATTATCCTGGCAGTTAAAGATTTTGAGTAAGAAATTGTTTCAATAGTGTGCCTAGTACAGTAAAAAATCCTTAAAGTTACCCTAATTTCTCTGATGTTATAAAGAAGTCAGAAAGATTTTTGAAACAAAGGTATTCTATTCTGAGAGAAATAACAATTAGGTTTTATATATCTGGTACCCTTCTTTCTCCTACTTCCCCTAAGAATACACTTATTTTTCTTTTGTGAATCTCAAAATGTAAAGTGGAATCTCTCAGGTGTCTTGGGGAGTTATAGTTTCATACCAAAAATTTGCTTAGATGTATTGAGTGTTCATGGTTTATTTATAAGGCATATGCATGGATTTGTATTCAATGTGCTTTCTTTGAAAAATGTGTTTGTTACAGAGAAATATTTTCATCTAATAAAAGGAAAAACATTGCAATATTTACCCAAAAGTTTTAGGCACATAATTTTAAACATTTATTTCTTTATTGTATATTCAATAACTGTAGCAGCAGTTTGGCTAACCGCTCTGTGCCCCTGATAGGTCACACATACACTCCTGCCCTATAAAAAGTCTCAGTCTCTGTCTCTGTTTCTCTCTCTCTCTCTCTCTCTCTCTCTCTCTCTCTCTCTCTTTCTCTCTCTCCCTCTCTCTCTCTCCCCCTCTCCCTCTCTCTGTTATACACACACACACACACACACACACACACATACACACACACACACCAGCACACATGCCAGTTAATTTTAAATATGCCTTGATTAGATCAAAGGAGGCTGGCAGGTCAAATCTTCCCCGCAGTTATCACATATTTCCCTCCAGTAGTCCTGGCTCAATTCTCTCTTAGTCTTTGTTTTTTCTTTGTTGTACTGACTCCTTCTGGGCAGCTCCCTATTCTTTGCTGCCCAAAACACTTGTGGGTAGCCCTTCCAGGGGCCACATTCTTTCTCAGCTACATTTCAAATGATTTTCCTTCTACAGCTCTAAATCTGACATGTCTTCCTCCAAATCATGGCCATTCTCTTCCTTTCTCTCTCCCAGTCCCTAGCCCATGCAAATCTAAAGGTGCCGCCTCAGTCTATGTGCCCAGCCATTGGCCATTAGCTCTTCATTGATCAATGAAAAACCAATTGGGGACAAGGACCTTCAATATTTGGACACTCAGATTCCCAATTTTGAGGACCAGATTAATTCAGAGCATTAGGATCAGTCACCAACAAATAATAATTAGCTTTAATTAATTTGCTGTGGGAATGGAGTTGATGGGAAATGCCAAGATACTATTGCTTTATAAAGTATAAATTACATACATTTTCTACAGTGGGCCAGAATATATAGGTAGTAAAGTCACCAAGTTATTAATCAGAGCCCCATCACATTCCAAATTTCTGCCTACTAAACACCTTACTCCACCAGCAAAGGAAAGGTAGTCACAAAGCAAGTGTTCAATCTCTAGTCACTGGTTAATGACTAAGATTAGTATCTTGTCAGGTCACAAAAGATGTGGACATCATTCTGCCTAGAGTTTTTTTTTAGAAAAACTTTTTTATGAAAGTCATGTTCCTTACTTGCACACAAAGACTATTCAGGATTTCAAAACTAATTATTACTCTTTGCTAACAGTAATATTTTGTTACAATACCTATTTCATTTCTTTTCTCTTTACCAATCTTTATTTGTTCTTTCCTGCCTTCTTTTTTTATTTGTGTTAGTGTTATATGTGCACTCATGGGAGATCGCACATAACTAAACCGAGGCCAGGAGAGTGTAACAAGTGTCCTGATCTATCACTATCTTCTCTTGAGACAGGGTCTGTGACTGATTCTACAGTTAAGCTATCAGTCAATACATCTTAGGCATCACTGCCTTGCCTCCACAAAGAACTAGTTTTATAGCCACACATGCCCATGATAAGAATATTTCTATGGATGTTGGAGCTCTACTTTAGGACTTCTTGCTTGCTCAGTAAGAACTCTTAACCACTGAGACATCTTCCAAGATCCTTATTCTGATATTTGTTCCTTTATCTACAAATATTTAATACATTATAAAGAATAGAGATGTCCTTGATCATTGTCCTGGATACTAGAAATTCCAAGAACAGTCCTTCAGTATCTAATGAAGGCCTTCCTTCTATGTCACAACATGGCAAAGATATAACATGGAGTCATAGAATAAGCATGTGGCCATTGGTCACTTTGACTCTTCTTATACCAATCTAATGTCATTAATATCATCCTAGGGACTCTACCTTAATGACTCCAAATTGTCTAAAAATATCCCACTCCAAATACCAAGGCAAAAATTTGGTGATTAAATTTCTAACACCTGCACCATTGTAGATTACAATAAATCCATGTTACATGTCATTCATTGATTTTTAAAAGACCAATCATAAACCAGTTTCATATAGAATGTATAGGCCAAACAAAGTAGATAGCTCTTCCACAGAGTGATAATGGAGTGACTTAAGATGCATCATAATACATAATTATAACCAAGTCAGTGCTTACTGATAATGTCCTATGTAAAACTTTCTTTGTGGCCCAGTTTACAATGTAAGCATTTTAAATGTTTGTGTGTAGATAATAAGTACTACTTACTACATCATTTTCCTGTGGAGTTGAAACACATTTTTTAAAAAAATTTTGGATATTTACTTTAGATAAATTTCAAATGTTTTCCACTTTGGAAACCCCCTATTCCATTCCCCCCTCCCCTGTCTCTATGAGGGTTCTTTCCCACCCACCCACCCACCCACTCTCATCTTCCCTCCCTAGCATTCTCCTACACTGGGGCATCTAACACCCTCAGGCCCAAGGGCCTCTCTGCCACATATGTGGCCAGTACCATGGGTCTCTCCATGTGTATTCTTTGGTTAGTGGTCCAGTCTCTGGTAGCTCTGGGGGGGTATGGCCAGTTGACACTGTTTTAAAAACACTTGTTTGTTATAGGTATGGAGGTTTGAAATCTGAAGTCAAGATGTTGGCAAGACCTGGATTTCATTGAAGGTTTTCAGGGGAATTGTATCTTTTCTGTTTCTGGTGGATGCTTATTGTGGTGGTTTGAATGAGAATGGACCTTATTGGCTCATATATTTGAATGTTAGATCCCAGTTAGCAGAACTGTATGAGAAGAATTAGGAGGTATGGCTTTGTTGGACTAGTTCTGGCCTTACTGAAGGAGGTGTATCATCTTGAAGGAACTATGTCTCTAGTGGCAGGATTTGAGTTTTCCAAAGCTCATGCTAGACATTTCTGTCCTTATCACTGTTGCCTGAATATAGCTAAGTTTAGAACAAGCATCTCTAACCATATCCTTGATATGGAAAAACATCAGTTGAATGAACTATCCTTTTAGCTTGGGTGAGACCTTCCAAAAGACTTACTTATTACAAATGAGAAGTTATGATTTACTTGGTGATACCTGAATACTGTTTCATCAGTTTATCCAAGTATTCTTTATCTTTCAGTCATCTAGAATTTACAGTTTTGAATTGTCTATAACAGATATTCAGTCAAATCTCAAGTATCTCATCTATTTAATTCTAATCAGGTCTTTATTTATTGTTTTTTCTTGCTGTGTGATAGTTGTTGCATTGTTTATAACTAGCAGATTTGTTTCATCTTTATAAAAATTCTATGGTCCAAATTACTATTCTAATATCAGAGAGTGGTTCTAGTATTTGTATTTAAGAATTAGACAATCAGTTCATAAGTCCATAGATAGAATATGCAAAATATATTTCTCAGTCTGAACAGTATTTTGATATTTCTAAGATGTTATTGTATAGGTCAGTGTCATTCTTTCTTAAATTGCCTGTGTTGTCTATCACTTCTATTTGTATTTTGTCTATAATATGAATTAAACACAAAATTTTGAGGAAAAAAACCACTTTTCGCAAACTTGGATTAATTATAACTGAAAAAGTAGGAAAACACACACACATTATTTTCTTCTTTGAACAATGATTAATATATTTTGTTAGAGACCAGTAATTTGAAACTGAGGGAATGTCTACAGCCTCTTCAAGACTTCTTAGAAGAAAATTCTATACAATTGTTATAACAGAAAAGGACATTATGAATATAGAATTGTGCATTACTCAAGTTGTTAATTCCTTGAAATTAGTGTGTCCCCTGAAGCTCTCATATTGTGCTGTTTTTCTACTAATGGATTTACTTTCATTTAGGTAAATGTTTTGTATAAACATTTTAGAATGGATATTATTTTCTCTGCATGCCTATATTGAATGTCAATGTGCAAGATGACAGAGAGAAATACGGGAGATAAAATAAACTGAACATACATTACAGTTTATAAATTTAGCTCAAGCTGAGTGTCAGCCCTCCTGGATAAACTCTCCACACACTCATTCCACAGGGTCATTTGTTTTCTGAACAAGCTGACATATCTTTATAAAAGCAGGAGTTATCAATATGCCTTTTCCCTCATGTTCTTCATTGTGAAGTTAAGAAAAGAAAATTCAATTTTTATATCTCAGATAAAACTTGACCTCTCTTCCTGAGCACATGTAGGTATTTTTTGCCACAGGGGACCCCGTAGCTTTCTAGAGGAAAGGGACGATTGAAAAACTGCCATCTTTATATAGCAGTATCATTCAATTACGCATTCACTCATCCATTCAGTTAACCCTGACCATATTTGGTCTGTTGGGATTTTATCCCATGGATCTACAAAGGTTGAGAAAGCATTATAACCCTGAGGTATCTCCCAGTGCCTTTAAATTTTCACTTCAGAACATTCTCTTCCTTGGTTCCTTAGGCAGGCTTCAAACTTGTAAACATCTTTCAGTTGTTCAAGTGTCAGATTCTCATGTATTTGGGATTATAGGTGTGTGTCATCTTGGCTGGTCATTGTTAGGATTACTTAAATGTGGCATCTTTCAGTGAGAAGCTTTGGGGAATATAAAAAATGGTTGCTTTGGAACATGTATTTAATTTTCATAAAGTATTTTAAAGAGTTACATAGAAAGGTGTGCTAATTTAATGACACACAAAGTTAGATATATTCTGAATACAGTGATACTGGATAATTTCTGTTAAATCTTAAGGAGTTATTAGTTTCATTGGAATTATTCAGTATCTTAATGAATATTCCTTATACAGCCAAAGCTTGTTTCTAGAAAAAGACACATATGAGTTAAAGGTCATTTCTGTAGCCCACTTAACTTACACATGGCAAGGTGTTCACACTATCTCAGTAGAACGGTCCTTATGTACAAGATAGATAAGTCACTAATATTTAAAAGCATTACTATGGATAAGAGAAATAAATAAGTCCTAAAATAATTCATACCAAGGTCATTACTAAAAAGAATTTGTTACCATCGCCTCTTTTATTTATTTGAAATCATATGTTGAGTGCTCCAGTATTTTGTAAGTTAAGCATCCAGCAATCTATGGCTATTGCAGATAAAAGTCAGTGATGCATAATACAGCCCCTTTTACTGGGCAAAATGTAGATTTGGATGTTGGCTATCAAAGTAGGAAATGATGCACTTATTTGTCATTGGCTTCAGTTGACCATTCTTGTTGCAAAGCTCAAAACCACCCTAGTTAGAAAAGGAGGTTTGTTGGATAGAAGTTAAGGTAGCTAAAGCATTTCTTTTCAAAAGTAATTTTTCTTGTGCTTCACATTCTTGTAGTGCTACATGAATCAAAGGCAAATGGAAACATTTTGTTAAATTAAGATTTCATTTGTAACTTGAAATATGGCCTGTGGAGAATAGCAACTAGATTGTCATTATATTCAACATGTATTGAGTTATCCATAAATTGTGAAATACAGAGTTTCAATAGATTTTGCCTTCTGCATAATACAGCAGATTTCTAAAATAAAAATCAAAGTGATTAAAGGTAGTTTATCTTAGCTGACAACTATCTTGTATATTATGAATGTGGAACCATTGTTTTCTAAATTCTTAGGAGCATTAATAAGTACAAAGCCTCCTATACATAACCTAATTGAATCAGGAATTAGTAAGTTGCATAGTTGGCAGTTTACAAATAAGCTATAAATAATTTGGAATAATGCAATACTCCTCATGACAACAGCAAACTTGATTGGGATCCAGATACATAATGGCACTTTAATACATGTTGTAATTTAGAGGAACTGTGGCACTAACTATGCTTTTCTAGATTATAAAGAAACAATGAGTCCTGTGTTTAAGCTTTTCTCTTTGTGACTTTTGTTAAGCATCTGCCTATTGAAGCTATCTCAAGCTACAAAGCAGAACAGTAGGCTTCATGTTTCCTTGCTTTTTGAAAACTGAAAGTGTTTAGCATGACCCAGACTTAGAAAAGTTTATTTCAAAGAATCTAGACATAGAACTATGTAAGTTGAAAAGTATACTAAATAAATAAACAACTATTTTATAAGCAGAAACAAATGGTGCTTAGAAATAGATTTATGTTGAATTCAACATTTCAGTCTGTAGTCACTGGTTAAGTTTCCAAATGAGTTGTACTAAAAAGTCACTGCTCAAGGCAAATATACTTTAAGAGTGTATGATATTGCCGATAGTGAGAGCAAGAAAGAAGTCATTCCTTGACTTGCCCTCGGATGTCAAAAGGTGGAACACGCATAGATAAATAAATGCTGGACCACTAAGACAAATGACATGAGTACAGGATTTTATTTGTGAAGGCAAGAAGATTCAGTATAGTCAAGAGATTTTTTTTCTACTGAGTAAAATGGTGGATGAAAAATCTACCTTAGCACAGTCTGTTTGTTGTTTGTTTGGTTTTTGTTTGTTTTTTTACAATCCCTTATTTTATCTCATTTTCTTTTGCTTTTACTTCTCTGACTTTTTACTTATACGATTTTGTGACTGTCTCTTTGTGTGTGTATGTGTGTGTGTGTGTGTCTTTGTGTGTGTCTGTTTGTCTATTTGTTCAATTGAACATGTAAAGATTCAATGCTCTAGAAGCAGATTGACCTTGGGTGGAATCCAGAAGAGAGTCATATTTAGTCATCATGCATTCTAAGAAGCTACACACAAGCCAGAAAAAACAAACAAACAAACAAACAAACAAACTCCTGTTCTCTCTGCAGCTAGTGTATGTATAGCAATGTTAAACTTGTAGGAAGAGTTGGAGAAATTATCAAGGGTATATATATCTGTTTGTTGTCTTGCATTGTGTAGACACTAGTAAATGGTATACATTACAGTACAAGATGGTACATGCAGATATACAGAAGACCAATGCTATTGAGAAGATAATAGACCCTTCCATGAAATATATCTTTTTAGCGTTCTCAAAGATGGAACAGAGCTAATCAGGTTATCCAGGAAAAGCCTTGCAGGCCATAGAAGAGGAGGAATACCTACAAAAACATATCGACATCAGAAATGTGATGCATCCCTTAGATCACAACTTTTAACATCAAGGGAGACTGATGCCATGAACAAGGCCATTATCATACATGGTCACACAACCCTTATATTTATTCTCCAGCAGTTGACAAAATGATGTGTGTTGTCCTCTTACTAGAGACAAATCTCTTCCAATCACTTTCAATTGCTTGGATGATATCTCAGTATCAAATCCATACAGTACATTCAAGGCAACAAAGTCCATATCAGCTAGTAGAATTAGTTGGTAACATTTTTTATAACTGCCATGATATTTTGGTAGTAGTTCATAGAGTAGATTTTATACAATTAAAGAAAAACAGGCCAATCCTCAGTAGGAGTGCAGCTGACTGATATTTTTAATGAACTGAACCATAAAACTAATGTTTTAGAACAAACGTACTCAATAGATAACATATTGTAATATTATTATTATAAAAACCATTAAATGGTAATGGAGTAATTGTATAGTAAAAATAAAATGAGATAGTATTTTAATTAACCTAATTATGTCTATAGTGGTTAAAGCCTTACGTATTTCAATTGGGTATATTTTTAAAAGGAATTAGCATATTAATTTGAAATAATTAAAATCATGGTATCTCAAATGAGTTCAGTGTTTAGAGAAAATGTATTATTAAAGCAAATAAGAATTCAGTAAAATGAATAATGAAAAATAAACAAGTAAATTTTAAAACTTATTATTTTACATTTTTTGATAAATTCCTTACCAGACCCATGATAATCATTTCTGGACTAGGTTTTTCAGATATTGATTTGGGCAGAATTGCAGTTATGTCTGAGTATATTAAAAGATGTTAGGGTTTGAGTTTTTGGACTCAATGCACAAGCCATATCTAGAGCTCCTCATTGCCTACCAAATATTCCCTTATTTTAAAAAAAGCATTAAGATTGATTTATTATTATATGTGGATAAGTATCTTGCTCAAATGTACGCCTGTAATTATGTATATCCTGGAAGTGAAATTGTGGTCAGTTGTGAATATCCATGTGGGTGCTGGAGCTTGAAACCAAGTCCTCGGAAAGAACAAGGGCTCTTAACTATTGAGCCACCTCTCTATCTCCCAAAAATTCATAGAGTGGACTTTTTCAATTACAGAATAGCTATCACCTCATAAATAAAATGAGTCCACTAAACAACAACCTAAAGTGTAAGTTTACTAACCAAACAGAAGCTTACTGGTTTTCATTTTGCTTGATTTTAAGACAAAAGAAAACTGTATAAGTAGCTATCACGTGATTGGTACAGTGGTCCAGGTCTATTTCCTCTTGTGGCTGGATCATATTCAGTAAATGATTGTCAAGATGACTTCATGATGTTTAGAGTGGTAGCTAAGTCATTAAAAGCACTTGCTGCTCTTACAGAAGGCATACAGTTATTTCTCAGATCCTATGTGAGGTGGCTTACCACCGCTAAAACCCTAGGTATAACAGAGCTGAAACCTCTGGCCTCTGTGGGAAACACACACACACACACACACACACACACCCCTACATAAAATATTTAAAATAAGTAAAAAAATCTTAGTCAACAAAGACTAAAGCTTTCTGCATTTAAAATAATGTACAAGTTTGACAAGGCTTTTAATTACTTGCATGCCTTAGAGTTCTCTCATTTAAGATATACACCTTCTGATGTTTGTCATCCAGTTGAAGCTGCAGCTCTCCATTGTCTTTCCATGGCTAACTACTAAAGGAAACTTGGCACATTATGGTTATGGGTATGGCAGGAGGATTGTATTATATATTGTATTCTTGTTTTACATGGTGGCTCATGCTTATAATCCCAGTACTTGGAAGCCTAAGGTATGATTATGTGAAAATTCAAGGTCAACCTGGTTTACAGAGTGAGGTCTAGGAAACAAAAACTATAAAGTAATCCAGTGACTCTAAATGAGATTCGTCTGAGGAGCTTAAATGTTGTCCCTTATGAAGATCCACTTTTATGTTACAGTCTTACATTGAATGTTTGTCTTTAACTACCCCAAACAGTGTAATCTAGACTTAGTACACCTTACTTTTATTTTAGGATCTTATTAGATTTGCAGATTTTTTTTTTATTCATGGCTCAAATTAAATAAAAGTCCCTTGAAATCAAGTCTCCTCATCTTATTTAGGCTATGTTTTGTAAAGATGGCAAAATGTTCCTTTACATCTTTAATATTCTAGTAATGCCACAAGCCACGATGAGTTCTAAGATATCTGATATCTTATGCTCATGGTAAAGAATGCTTATAAGCATATCCATGGCCCAACTCTCTTTGTTTTTCATCAGTTTTCTTTCTACTAAACCAAGTGCACTAGTGATGCTGAAATTAATTCATAAAGCATATTACTGTTATTCTCAGAGTTTTCTTTCCAGTTTGAGGATGCATTATTGAAAATGATGAGGGCAGGCATTTGAAGAATCTTATAAGAAAGTATCCATGCAATATTTGAATCAATATAAGGAAGGTATTAAAAAATCCACTTGTCTTAATTTTTTAGTGAATATTTTATTTATTTACATTTCAAATGTTATCACCTTTCCTGACCCCTAGAACCCCCCTATTCTACCCTCTTCTCCCGCTTCTATAAGGCTGCATGCCACCTACTCACCCACTCCCACCTCCCTGACCTGAAATTCCCCTACACTGGGGCATCGAGTCTTCACAGGACCAAAGACCTGTCCTCCCATTGATGCCTGACAAGGCCATCCTCTGTTACATTTGTGGCTGGAGCCATGGGTCCCTTCATGTGTACTCTTTGGTTAGTAGTTTAGTCCCTGGGAGCTTTGGAGGTCAGGTTGGTTGATATTGTTGTTCTTCCTAAGGGGTTATAAACCCCTTCAACTCCTTCAGTCCTTTCACTAATGGCTGTGAGCATCCACATCTCTATTTGTCAGGCTCTGTCAGAGTCTCTCAGGAGACAACTATATCAGGCTCCTGCTGCAAGCATCAGCAATAGTGTCTGGATTTGGTGTCTGTATATGGGATGGATCCCCAGGTAGGGCAGACTCTGGGGGGCCTTTCCTTCAGTCTATGCTCCACACTTTGTCTCTGTATTTCTTCCTATGAGTATTTTGTTTTCTTTTCTAAGGACTGAAGCATCCACACTTTGGTCTTTCTTCTTCTTGAACTTCATGTGGTCTGTGAATTGTATCTTGGGTATTCTGGGATTTTGGACTAATTTCCACTTATCAGTGATTGCATACCATGTTAGTTCTTTTGCAACTGGGTTACCTCACTCAGGATGATATTTTGAAGTTCCATCCATTTGCCTGCGAATTTCATGAAGTCATTGTTTTTAATAGCTGAATAGTACTTCACTGTATAAATGTACCACATTTTCTGTATCCATTCCTCTGTTGAAGGACATCTAGGTTCTTTCCAGCTTCTGGATATTATAAATAAGGCTGCTATGAACATAGTGGAGCATGGTCCTTGTTTTATGTTGGAACATCTTGTCTTAATTTTTAGCAGTAATAATGTACATAATGAAACTGAAGTGATACCAGCACAGACAACATTGACCAGGAATTTGTGTAGACATAAGTATGAGAAACTATGTATACCAGGTAATCCAGCAGAGAGATTTGACATAGTGATCACCAAACTACCCTGTGTTCTGATAAAAAATTATCCTTCATTCTCTAGTGGAAAGAATGTCTTTTGCTTCTATGATTTGTTACATGTGGAATGGCTTTATTTATAGTGTCTCAGAATGGAAGCATGGATTTCATTCAGGTAATATAACCCAAAGCTAAAGGTATTGGTCAAGGGATATTTGTAAGGTTAAATATTTATGATACTACAATGAGAAAAACAAATCAAATGAACTGAACATCTAGGCTCAAACTTGTTAGAAAAGAAATATAACAATCCTAAAAAGAATGAATTCAGTAGGGAGAAAAGCAGAGGCTGATTTAAAAAATCGGAAAAACAAAACTAACATCAATATGAAAGAAAATTCTTTGGGGAAATAAATAAATATAGAGCTAAATCAATTAAGAGAGAATGGGGGTACAAAAAGAGAAAATAAAAAATCTTGAAAGAGACGTAGATGTGGATGTAGAGGAAATTAAAATAAAGTAGTATTACTCAGATGGAAAGCCAGAATGGTATCAATTCTCATTGTTAGGACCTTAACAGGGAGAAACTCTGGATACAGTGCATGGTGCTGGATACAGTGTATGGTACATGGGCAGCACTCAGTACAGAAATGCACATGGTATTACTAATAAGGACATGTACTACTAATACTATAGCTTCTTTGTAATCATTTCCATTGCTAAATATTGTTGTTTCTAATGACATGCTGGGAATGTCCTTGGAATGGTGATAGGTATAGATACTGTATCTGAAATAAGGTACAGTTTGATGATTAAATAAAGTCCGAAATGAGTCTTAGCCAACAACTAGGAACTGAAATAAAATTGCCGAGAGAAAAAAATGCATAAAATGTCACTGATGGCTAGGAAGCTGGTGGCTTCTTATAGTTTTCATTGGAATGGTTATATAAAATATTCATTGCATGTAGCATTAAAGGAACATGGCAAGACATCAAATAATCACATGTCTCAGGGTACACATCCAGATGGCTCCTAACTACACTAAAATGATTTTATATTTCATGAGAGTACAGGGAAGTTAACATTCAGTGGAAACTATTGTTTCTATGATGAAGTTTGCTCTTTTCACAACCCATCACTCTCATAGTATACTGTATTGCTTAAATATGCTCTGGAGGTTAGAATCTTGAAGTGTTTTTGGATGTCTGGTATTGTCAAATTATGATGGACCTTCATCATGGAACTATCTTGTAAAATATAGGAGCTGTTTTATTAAGACTTTAAGAATTATTATAACAAGTTTTCTTTAAGATGCAAATACAGACTTTGTTACAGATATATATTTAACCAGAGTTAAGGACAGAAGTTAATTGACACAAAGAGATTTTGGAAGGGTTCCTTACATGGAAAAGTGTTAGCAAGAGCTTTTCAAGATAGTGACCCCATTTTTGCATGTGTATACATGTGTGGTTTTATTAACTATACATTCTATATGAAACTGAAATGCTATGCTAAGAGTTTATGTGTATAAGCTTTTTCCTCTAAATTTTTAATGCATTTCAGGATGAATATAATAGGGCATGGTAAATATAAACATTTTATACCAAAAATAATAAGACTTCACTGACGTATAGAATAATTGAACTAAAATAAGAATGAAGTATTTTGGTAAATAAAAGAATTAAACTGGTCATGTCATGTTGCACAGACAAAAACATGTATTTTCCAGAGCCTTTCTTGAGTATCAGGTTTCTTCTGAATATGTGTGTTGGAGTGTTTTCATATGATGTGACTCTTTCAGATATAAAATATCCAGATATTAAGATGTTATCTATTTAACAATGTTTTTTATTTATTACTATTAGGCAATTCTAGATTCAGATCCTATTTCTATATTATATTTCATATAATCATATATTTGTACAAAAGTTATGTGTTTATGAACCCATATCTTTTTTTTTCCACCAAAATTTCCTTGTGTTTGATGAAATAATGGCTAACAGATACAGCCAAAGACTTTAGGACTCCTGGATGGTTATTAACAATTTTACAATTGCTTAGACTTTTAGAAACAGTTAATATTCATTTGAATATTTTCCAACAAGTATGAAACATACCAGGGTTCAAAAGCTCTGGATTTTCCTTCTGTGTAATTATGTCTCACTTTCCAACCCTAGGCAATTACTGGCCCTTTGGCAAGCCAGATGGGCTTTTATTTGACCTTGTCTGTTCCACTGTCTTCCTTCTTCACACTTAGCCATGAAACACACGGATGTGAGTCTTGGCTCATCAGTTCAGTTTAACATTGGCATAACTTCTTGGCAAGAGAATATGAATGCACCTGCTGCTCATTTATACACAAATTGTTGTCTACTGTGTTATGTATGTAAGAATGAAGAGCCAAATAGTAACACTTAGGAAGATGAGCAGTTACAGTCTCTATGTTTATAATTCTGAGGTAACTGACTCATTTTTTTTAGCGACTACAGCCAGATTTGAGTGATTGTTTGGTACAGGGTTATTTTTCTTCTATAGTAATACAGATGGGTCTGTTCTCACCCTGATGAATCCTCTGTGAATTCTTTTTGTCCATTTCTGGCATCCCCTCCTGGTTAGAAGCTATGTACTTTCAATTTCTCATCACCAGCATTAAGCTTCTCACCTCTGAAGCCTGTCACAAATATAAAATAAAAAGCAAAGAAGAAAGGGAACACCCAGGGGGGATTATAAATAAGCCAAGCCAAGAATTTAGACAGATAATGTAAGCTGTCAGGTGGAACTAGAGTCTTGAAGTGACCTTAATAAATATCTTGAAAAAATATTTGATATAGATAATTATTTTCAGAGTAAAAAATTTGGCAATTAAATAAAGTGATTTTTTTTGAATACACACTGACGTATGCCTAACCAATATGGCCACATCCAGGAATTTAACATCTCTACTCTCCATTTTCTTTGTATAAAAACATACAAAGATCCAATGCAGAGATTGTTTCTGGGGTTTGACATGATAGAAGAACATACTGAATTCTTGCCACATATGGAATGCTCATGAAATAACCTGTTGTTAGTGCTGGTAAGGAAGATGGTGGTGCTTGTGATAATGTTCAAGCAGTTATTTTGCTTATGTTTGTCTTGATTCATTCATCTAATGTACTAACCAATTTTCAGAGACTCCTGGCGAATAACTAGAGCTGAGTGACGTGCATGTGTCTTCCTTTTACTGTAGTTCTAAATATGCTCAGAGCCTAATTCTAGGATTTTGTCTTAATATTTTCATTTTGTTCATTGCTTTTCATTAAGGAACACCTGATGCTCAAATTTATTGCCTATTTAATCTCTATTTCCTGTCTTCATTCTTGCTATAAATTAAAACGTTGGCATGTTCAGAATAAGCACCTAGTCTCTTCATTAATTATATACTTGCAAGGAGAAATCACTGGTATAAAAATGTTTTTTATTCATTAATTTCCTTATTGACTCACTTTACATCCCAATATCACCTCCTCCTTCCAGGCTCCTCCTCACATAACCCCTACCCCTATTCATCCTGCTTGCTATCACTGCACCTTAGCACAACAAGTCACTGCAGGATTAGAGGTATTGTCTCCCACTGAAGCCAGAAAAGGTGGCCCTGTTAGGGGAGTGAATTCCACAGGCAGGCAAACAGATTCAGTGAAGGCCCCCACTGCAGTTGTTGGGGGACCTGCATGAAGACCAAGCTGCACATCTGCTACATATGTGGCAGGGGGCCAAGGTCCAGCTCATGCTTTCAAGTAATATTTTTTTGGTATGGTTAATTTGTCTACTGAATCTTTTGATAAGAAATAAAGGCAGCACTGCTATCTCAAGACTAAGGTGATTGATAAGAACATGTCTTAGAGATAGAAATTGATCACTTAAAGTATATGATAATTATCTATTTTCTCTTCTTTACTGAAGTGAAATGTATGTCAGATAATCAAAACAAGCAGTAGATTAACTGTTCCTTTCAAATCTATGACAAACTCCCATACCTGTCTCATCTTTTTATAACCTGAGGTTCAGGTAAAAGTCTGCACAGCATCACATATACCTTCTCCACCTATCCTACTTTCTTGATCAAAATAATCATTCCTATTCCTCTGAATTCTCACAGTATTTGAAATAATCCTGTCTGGTTGTATAGAGTGCATCATGCATCTTTCCTAGTGTCAAACTGGAGTACTTTTCCTTATTCACTCAATTTATATATTGACTAATTATAACTTGATGTGTGAGGAATGGGCATACCTACCCATCATTCACTAATTTATACTTCATAGTGTTCATTGCATTTCATATTTCTCATCCATTTGGCTCTCATAGCAATGATGGGCACATCTGTAATGAAAATAATATTCTGTAAAATTAGTTGATGGCAACACACTGTGATTAATCACTATGAAAAATTTCACCTGGAAAGGTAGAATGTTAAAATTCTGTTTTCCATATTCTCTTTGCAGGGCATAATTTAGTAGGCTAGTTTTGGAGAAATGCTTTATTCATAGAAAAAGTTACAGGCATTCAACTGAGAAAAGCAATTTTAGATTTAGATCCATTTTAACATAGCAGTTTTGTCTACTAATACATTTAAATATGTTTGTTGGAAAGATATATTTTTCTCTGGGAGATTTTAATATTTCCTGCCACTGCAAAAGCATAGCCCTCTAGAAACTGAGCTTCAAGATGAAAACAAGTCATTAAGACATTTCTATTCACTGACTCAAAATACATTTAAAATATCTGACCCACCAACAAACAGGTAATGTGTTTTAAAATCCAGTGAAATCTCCCTGATGTTAATGAGAAATTACAATTTCAAATGCATTACCCTTGAAAGATAAATCAAAGGTAACAGTAATTAAGATAATTGCAGAAGATATTTTGGGTTCTGTGTATTTGCACATGTTGAAAGGTGGAATATAAATGCGAAAGTATTTTTATTCACTATGATATATTGAGATGGAAATCAATTTTAGACCACAATATTTTTCATACTGTGTTAAAATATGAAACTTGTGGATGCAATCTTATCTTTTTATAGATACACATAATTCCCAATTTTATGACATGAAATATTCATTAAACAGGGCTTCTTGTTTCTATTGCTATGTCTTATTTTGAGAAAAAAAATAAAACCTTATTGTGTAGGTTTGAAAATGTTCCAATTTTGGTTTGATACACAATAAACATGCTATTCTTTTGCTTTGATTATAAAGTAGTCCTGATGTTTAAAGCCATTAAACTACTGCAAAATTCCCAAACACTATGTGTCATTTTATTGGAAACAGCTAAGCAGGTTTGGGGGAAACAGTCAACATAGCTAGTGAGGGATGAGTCCTTCGCCGAATCGAAAAAGGATTGAGGGCATGGCATATGTGTCTTTTCAGGTCTGGGTTACCTCACTCAGTAAGGTTTTCTCTAATTCCATTCATTTGCCTACAAAATTCTTGAGTGGGTGCATGAGGGAACACTCTCTTAGAGGCAAAGAGGAGAGGGGATTGGATCATTGGATCAGGGGGTTTCCAGAGGGAAGACCAGGAAGCAGGACAGCATTTGAAATGCAAATAAATAAAATAACCATTTTTTTTTTTAAAGAAAGAAAGAAACAGCCCATAGACACCCTTCACTAAAAAGGGGGGTTATTGAGAAGCTGTTTAGACTTTAGGGCATATATGTGAATTCCTAATGGGTCTTTAATATCAGGTTGAATACCTTATCAACTTCGATAACTTAAATATTAATGATAACTATTGAACTAAGCAATCATTCATTCTGAGAGTTTAGAATTGCCAGTGAACTTCATTAGACTGCATTCTTGTGTGTCCCAGAAGTTATTAACTTCTAGAAAAGTTGAGATAGCAAACCTTCATTTTCTTACTTTTGCATAAAAAATGGCTTTTTCATATTGTATGTTGTTGTTCTTGATGATGATGATGTTGATGATGATGATAAGTTGGTGGCTAGAACGAATTCAAAGCAGTAAGAATATTCATGGAGAAAGGAAGACAAGGGGAGGTTTTGCTTTTGATAGACTTAGAATTGAAGTCCAGATGGTTTGTTCATTATTTGTTTGTTTTTCAAAATAAAGATAATTACAGGAAGAAATTCAGTGTTGTGTGACAACTGTCAGGCTTAGTCATATCAAGACTTAGTCTTTGTCATAGAAATTTCATTAAAGAGCCTCAGAGTTTTAATTGTCACAGGAATTTTTCTGATAAGTAAATTATATAAAGGCATTTCAGCATTCCGATCAGCAACTCTTCTCTTCAAATGACCTAAAGAAAGATGAAATGTTGAAGATGTGACAAATGTGTGACTCACATCACATCAGTTCTAGGAAATAGTGAGGGCTCAACTAATGATGGCTAGCTTTTTTCTTTAATAATGACTGTAAATAATAAAACATCAGCATTTGATTCTTTAACCTTCCAGTTTTCTCCTTTTTTTCAGTACTAGAGTGTTCATCAAATTGACCCAGTTCCCAAAATACACATATGCAGTAAACAGATGTCTCTAATTGTTGTCTAAATAAACAACATTTCAAAACTCAGATCCTATGAGCTGTAACTGAAATAATTTTTGAGGCATGTAGTAAGCATAGGAGGTTTTGGGAATGCCTATTTCATCTTTGGCCTTAGTAGTGAAAGCAAACATTGCTTTTTGTTCCTAATATACCTGAGAAAACTTTGTATCTATCCCTTCTATGTTTAGACATTAATGGATTACACATTTATTTCCTCATTTTTCCTTTTCCCCTTCATGTCAGGGAAATTTGCTAAAATAAAAATTGTTTTACCTACAGTTTATAGTCCATGTTGGATGAAGAACAGCATAGAAACAATTCACTATTCTTTATACTCACTGATACTCCCTATACCTTCCAAGGATATTGAAGATCCCCTAATGGGAAAAGTGATTTCCTTACTAATAATATGCATTTTTTCAACTTTGCTCCAGTGCTTGTACCTAATAAGTGTGGAGTGCAGACTCCATCTGTGGCTAAGTTGAACACTCCATGTAATGAATTCTATTATTTTTCCTTGCTCAATTTAATAGCCCACTAACTTTAAGAAAAAATGTTTATAAAACAAATCAAAATGTGATTTAAATTATATTCCTTGTTTTCCCATCATTTACTCTCCCATTAATCCTGTAATATGATGTATTATGATCAATATGATATAACCACTCCATCACAGTGTTCAGGATTATATTTTATTAAAGAAATCTTCTTGAAGAGGTACAGAAATTAAAGCTTCTTGTTCTCTTTGAATGATCATGTTTCTCTATGAATTTATTAACCTATTTGATGAATATGAACTAAGTCAGTGAAATAAGAAGACTCGAATCATATCCTTGCTTGTACATTGAATACCATAACTTATCATGGTTTAAGTTACCACAGACATTAACACTACAGTGTTGTACTGTGCAGAAGAGCTGTATTTACTGTCACTCTGCTCCAGGATTTTCTGACGGTAAAACAGAACAAAACAAAACTAATGTATTGCTCAACATTATTACAACATTCTACTTGCAGAAATAAGTAAACTTATGTGGTTGTAAGTGCCAAGTTTATTTTGCTTAGATAACTCTGAGTCTGTGGTTCTATAAAATTATTGTATTTGTGAATATTTATTTTTTGAGCTTTGATCCATAGTAGGAACTTATGTATTTATGGATATATTTTAAATTTTAATAAGGTTCAGTAGCAATACCAGCCATGGTCCATTTGATCTATAGTCCTTTTATAGACGCTATGGTAAATGTGCTCATGAAGTAGTCTAAAAATCAGATACAGAGTTCATTTTGTAAATGGGATGACCCAATGGCTTGAGGTCAGGGCAGTGCATACCAGAGTATCAAGTGAGACAAAGTTCAACTTAATATCTATGAAGGTATTCTAGGAAACCTATTTGCACTTACATTATTTGCTGATTTTGGGAAACAAGCATCAATCTCTTCCTTAGAGAAGAATAGTAAATTGCTATATGTGAAATAATATAGGGAAATATTCCCAACATAATCTGATTACGGAGGGAAAGACAAGATGAAATAAACACAAGAATTACATAGGTTTGGTTTAACTTTACTCCTTAATATCATGGAATAATAGACTACACTCACATACACACACACACACATACATACATACACACACACACACACATACACTCACACACATTTTTCAGGTTTGGGGTTTGTCATTAAAAGAATAAGATTGTTACTCTGTTCAATTTATGACCATGTCTAACATTACCCATTTTCTTTCTTCATTTCCTGTTATGTCCATGTTTTGGTGAGGTGACACTCTCAGAGCCTTTCCTACTCTCCTCCATGAAAAAGGCATTCTCTCAACCCCTTCTTATAGCAGTTAAGATTCTGATCTGTTTTCTCTGACTCCTCAAGGGGCAGATGTGAACTTTCTTTTAGTATTCTTACTGATTAGTATGTAGTATTAAAGCATCCATGCATCTATCCATGTACTCGTGGAGAAGGCAATTATCACTGCCTACCACAAAGAGACTCAGATACAAGAAATGCAGTAAAGTTAACTGAGGTTGTTCAGGTTCAGCAAACTTGGACTTCTCATTATCAATGTGATACAATTTGATTTTCTTTTAAACCTCTAGGCTCTAGTTCTCCTCTAACCTTATAAATTAAAATGTAAGTAATTGATGTTTTCATGATTATTTTATCATTTTTTGGTAATAATAATGAGCTTCAGTCCTACTAGAGCCTTTTATTCTTTCCATCTTGTCACAAATAAACCTATTTACTGAGATGATATTATCCTACAGTTTTACAGTTGATAAAAAAGGCTTATAAACTATGACTATAGTTTTAGTCCTGTAACTGTATGAGGGTACATATGTAAGCGTGTGTTTCATTGTGCATATGTGGTAGTCAGAGAAAAACTTGTGGACATCAGTTATTTCCTTCTACCATGTGGCTTCTGGGATTGAACTAAAACCTTTAGGCTTGTGGGTAAGCATTTTACCCCACTGTGTCATCCTACTGGACCTAATTTTATTAAAGTAGATGATTAAGTTCTGAGGTACACTATGACCTCCTGATTCCAAGCCTATGATCATGCACAGAAGCTAAAGAGGTGTAGATTAAAGTGTTTAGACATTAAATGTTTCATCTAATTTTAGTGATTCAGTGAAATTAATGAACAAAATAGAAAAGGTTTACAAAGTTATATTATTAGAGAGTAAGTTTCCAAAGAAGAGGTGCTAATAACACAAACTTCATGCTGCTTTTTGATCACCTTGGACTCCATTTAGTCTTTGCTTTGTGTCCCAATTAATTTTTTTTTTGTAATAGAATGGCTGTAATCAGGTAGCAGATAATGCTTTTTTTTCCAACACCACATTTGATAGTATCATTTTCTCAGCCTGATGTTCTAAAACACCATCCCTAGTTATTTCTCCTTACTAATGTCAGTTGATTAGGCAAGACCCGTTAATGAAAGTAGTAAGGCATTGCAGGTATTATTTGAGAAAATTATGTTTCTGAGAAATGTTTGCTGAATTGCATTTCAGGTAGGAGGTACAATGCTTATAAATGTCCACAGTCTGCCTCAATGCACTATGCTCTTGCATTATGGGAAGGCTTTGGCACACTTTCTATTTTTGAAAAGGAAACCAACTATGACATCCAGCTTTGCTAAGAGTGGCTTCCTTTCATGGCCATCAATATCCTCTACTCCATCTTCCTTCCTTTATCCAAATATTGCATGTAAAGTTTCCCACGACTGCTTTAGCACATGCAAACTAATGGTTCAAAACCTTTCTTCCTTTTGGTCGTGTGTGTGTGTGTGTGTGTGTGTGTGTGTGTGTGTGTGTCTATTGTTTAAAATGAAGAAAATAAGCTGAAATCCCAAGGTACTATGTATGTCATTATAAATCTTTCCAGAAACATTGGAGAGCAGATGACATTAATTGTTTGGGATACCATTCTCCTAACAAAGGATGTTCTCATACTAGGTAGAATTGATACTGGGAGAGGGGGACAGAAAGTATGTATGCAAATAGAATCCAAATGAAACACTAAGCATACGAGACACAAATCTTCTCTTCTCTATTCCTTAATATTCAGATATTAATGTGTAACATACTGAGTCTTTATTAACCTTAGTAGAACATTTTTTTTGTGTGTGAAATCATCACTGAAATGTCACTGTAGTCATGAAGTTTATCTTTGTACAGAACACTTTTCCACAGTTATACTAAAGACCAAGTCTACAAAATGGCAGCTTTATTTTTTTTCCAATACTGCCTTTCTTTATTTATCTCTCTGGACATACATAGAAAGAGTATAAAATAACATGAATCATGATATAATTCAGGCAAGATTATTACATCAGTGTTATCACAGGGCTATTTGTTGAGGGTTGATACAGAATCTAGCAAAGTTTATCTCCATAGAATTTGAAATCATTTATCAGAAAACACTCCAAAGTGATTATCTAGAGAAAATGGAATATGTTCAATATGTTTAAAAATTCTATCTACCTAGTTTATTTCCATATTATATACATATGTATTTAACATGTACAGATAACATGTATCTTTGACTTTAATACTTTAAAGTCAAAGTTTAAATACTTGTATTAATTTAATACTTAAAGTCAAAATACTTTAAGTTTGAATACTTCTAAATGCACCTATACTCCCTTTGCTTTTCAATGTGAGTTGAAGTTATAGCACAGCCTCTCAGGAGAAGCTGTGCAAATACTGGGTTTGTGTTCTTGGACTTCCAGGACTGTGAGTCAAAAGAAACATCATTGGCTGGAGATATGGCTCAGTGGAGAAGGCTGACAACCTGAGTTTAATTCTCAGCAACTGAATGGTAGAAGGAAAGAACTCACCCCAAAAGTTATCCTCTGATTGACACATTGTCACCTGTGAATGTTAAGAACATGAAAACACATTCATACATCTGTATACATGCACACATGTACATATACAGATGCACATGTGCACTCACACACACACACTTGTAAATGTGCAATAAATAAAAATAAAGTATCATTTGAATCAAAGTCAACATTATTTCATCAATATCTCAATTCTGTTATAGCAACCAATAAGATTAAATAGCTTTGTACTCGCACATGTCATTTTCCCTCAATAATAAAGAATATATGTTGTTCTTCCCCTTTAAAAATAAAGCCTAGTGGCATTATTAGTTTGCCCAACAAAATTCACTTCAGTAGTATATCAAGACAGAACAAGGCAAAGGATATTCTTCCTTTTTTACTGGATTAATTGAATACATATTTTTTTAATGGCACTCATCTGTGTCTATGACATACCTGGTATACTTGCTAATATCCTCTATATAGAAAATTAACTGGACCTAGATATGGAATTGAGATATGAACTCTGACAACCATAGGAAGTAGCTTGAATTTCTGGTCAAACTGAATCTATTCACTTCTTGATATATTACACGGGCTGTTTAGCAGTTCCAGACAGTGATACATGCAGTATTTATTTGAAGGAGAATATTTTCAACTGTGAGAGTAAAATTTATCTTAAATGTTTCTTTGCCTACCTATACATGTCAGTATACATGGTTTAAGATGGGTAAGGTTTTTCCATTTCTAGTTCCAATGATGTTTTTATTGACAGAATTATCATGCTTTTAACATACTTCAATTACTCAAGATTTCTATTTAAAAGTGTCAAACAGGAAAGATTGATGGGTCAAGAATGAAAACAACATACTCCAAAGACTCTATTGCTCTGAAAGTATCACCACAATAACAGCTGTTGGTACCTTCATGCTGAAATAAGCAAAGGTTATAAGGGAGACTTTCAGTGATTGTTCTTTGTTCCTTTGTTGGGGTTAGTGACATGATCATCAGGGTTTATTGATTTTCCATAACTCATGAACAGGACAGGTATAACATGGTCTTATAAAATCAGTACAATCCAGGAATAGAAAAAATCTACTCTCTGCAATACGGATTTAGCTACACTGTTGCACTAACTGGATACTTTGCTTTTAAGAGATTAGTGCAGATTCCTCTGTCTTGCTAATTTCAGAAATAACAAAGTAACAATGCCTTCCTTTCATCTACACCATGGTAAACTAAGAAGGAAAAAACAATTTCTGTCTATAATTCTATATCTAAAAAATCTGTTACAAAATATTTAAGTAGATGCCCTGAATCATAACATTATGTGGACTCCTCATCTATAGTTATAGAGTCTATACTTAAAAATACACAAAAATACAACGAAGTTGACTAAGATTGAGATTCACTCATTCATTTAAGCAGCATCCTATTCCTAGGATATAGTTTGATATTCTCTGGCCCTACAATGGCATGTTTGGAATAGACATGACCATAGTAACCTATACAGTCATCTCAGAGGTGAAGGAGCATGGGGATGATGGGAGGAACTTGGTGAGGGATGGATTTGGAAAGTGAACAGCATTTGTGATGTAAATTAATTAATTAATTGATTAAATAATTAATTAACTTTTTATAAAGATAGTGATGACATAGTTAAGTATAAAGTAGAGAATAAAAGCACAAGAAAAAGGGTGAGTGACCTTATCCAGGGATGTGGTACAAACCAGAGATAATTCACAGCTGAGAGAAAAGTCAGAATAGAGAAGGGCACACATGCAGAAGGAATCTTTTTTTTCCTACTTTATTTACATTTCAAATGTTTTTCCCTTTTCAGATCTCCTCTTTGGAACCTCCTCATTTCCTCCCCCTGCCACTATGGGGGTTTTCTCCCACCCACCCACTCACCCACTCTAGTCTTCCCTACTTGGCATTCTCCTCTACTGGGGGATCGAACACTCTCAGGCCCAAGGGCCTCTCCTCCCCCTGATGGTTAACAAGACCCTCCTCTGCCACATATGTGGCCAGCACCATGGGTCCTTCTATGTTTATTCTTTGGTTGGTGGATCAGTCTCCAGGAGTATAGGGGTTCAGGCCAGTTGACACTGTTGCTGCCTTTCTCGGGATGCAAACTCCCTCAGCTCCTTCAGTCCCTTCTCCAAGTCCTCCATCTGGGACCTCACACTCTGCCTTACTGTTGCTGTGAAGTGACTCTTGGGTATTTCAAACTTTTGGGCTAATAACTACTTAACAGTGAGTACATATCATGTTCATTATTTTGTGATTGCGTTACCTCATTCAGGATGATATTTTCACGATCCATCCATTTGTCTGCAAATTTCATGACGTCATTGTTTTTAATAGCTGAGTAGTATTCCATTGTGTAAATGTACCACATTTTCTGTATCCATTCCTCTGTGGAGGGACATCTGGGTTGTTTCCAGCTTCTGGCTATTATAAATATGGCTGCTAAGAACATAGTGGAACATGTGTCTTTAGTACATGTTGGAGCATCTTCTAGGTATATGCCCAGGAAGCACCTAAAGAAATGTTCAACATCCTTAGTCATCAGGGAAATGCAGATCAAAACAACCATGAGATTCTATGTCACAGCAGTCAGAATGGCTAAGATCAAAAATTCAGGTGACAGCAGATGTTGGCGAGGATGTGGAGAAAGAGGAACACTCTTCCATTGCTGGTGGGAATGCAAGTTGATACAACCTCTTTGGAAATCAGTTTGGCAGACCCTCAGAAAAATGAACATAATACTACCAGAAGGAATCTTTAAAGCACTTTCTTGGCATGTTAAGTGAAGCACAAAATAATGAGAAAGAATGGTAGGCTACACCAAATTCAGTTGTAAGATTGGCAAAAAATTGTGCTTGAAATTTTGTCTCATTATTAGAGCCAATTACTTGAGGATAATATACTAACATTCAAATTCTTGTCTGGGTTTCTTTTTTTATATTTTCAATAGGAATGTCTTCCTTAGAGTTTAGTATGCTTAAAGTTGAATATTGCTCTCTTCCTCTTGGGCTGTCCTGGCTAGCCATTAAACCTAGAATTAAATAAATTTTAAAAATGGCCTATGATGTTTTCTGCTTTCTTTCCTTACTGCTGGCCTGCTCATGTACTGTGCCTCTTCTTTCCCTTTTCTGTTTCTGATTTTGCCTTTGGTGTTTTTTTGGTGTTCATACATATCCTCTATCCCTGCATATCTCATTTTTTCCTGGTATCATTCTTTTCTCGGCCAAAAGGTCACCTCTGTAGGAGGTTTCTTTTCTTAGAAGCATTCTCCATTCTCCCTTATCCTTCACATAGCTGCTATTGCTATTCAAAATGCTTATCTAAACTGGCATATACAGAATATATTTTTCATATTTAATTTCTTATTTCCATAGAAGATTGTCCTGGGTCCCCCAGAGTTAAATCTGTAACCTAACTCTGTGAAACCTGTGAATTCAATATTATTTGGGAAAAGCAAATAAAAGAATATTAGGATAAAATCAGCATGAACTTAGAGTAGTTCCTGAACTGATGATAATTGTCTTTATAAGAGTTCTTGATCCTTGTATCCAAAGCTATTATTAGCATATTAATAATGAAAGCAAACCCTGACATACAACTTTGCTTTTCATTTTCTCCATTAATAATTCTACCAAACACATGGGTTGCTGAATATCTATGATTTTGTTTACAACTCACTTAGTATCTTGTGATTGTATTGGCACTAGGATGCCATAGGAATCAGAATGATGTTCCATCTGAGAAGGAGCCTGCATACTTTGAAGGCTCCAGACTGTTGAAGGCCAACCTACACTGTGTGTGCCTTAGATAAGGTTGAAGTTTAGCATTGGCATTAGCAGCGGGAGAAAAGAACATGGAGTCATACAAAAAAAATCAAATGGGGAGTTCCAGACCTATTTCCTCATTCAATTCTCTGGAAACTAGAAGCTGTTACAGTTGGATTCTGTTCTCAACTTGAAAAAACACAAAATTGGAGGAAGATGCTTGGCAGTTTGTCCAAAGTTTACTATGGGTGATATTGAATGTTCCTACGGGTTCTTTAAGACTGTTCAAACTCACATTTGTGTTCACAGTGGGTGATTCCAACTTCTCTCAACCCAAGCAGACCTTTCAACTCTTTTATTTTTTTTTTTTGATTCACCATGTCAATTTTATTCCCAATTATTCTTCATAATAAATACAATTCCTTTATCCCCAATACCACATCTCACCTATATAATAATATACCATCAATCACACTGTAAGCCTGCATCCTCTATCCAATATACATTATTTTTAAAAACACCCAAAATATCAAAACACTGAAAAATTTCTAAATACTTTAGTGCCAACTTAAGGATTACCTGTTGCCTTCATTATCATATCAACTGCCCTTTTAATGCAGGGAATAAATATAAAATTGACATAATATCTATTTCTTGGAAACGTTTTCTCTACTTCTGTGATTCAAAAGTGATCTGTACTTCATAAACAGTGTGAGTTTGATTTTGCCTACTCCATCCTTTCAAAGATTCCATTTTGTGCCTCCCAAGAGGTTTAGTGACTTCCTTCTTTCTCTTTTCCTGGCAGCAGAGTAGGGTGTAAAAGAACTTATAAAATTCCCTTTGGCATTTCTGTTGTCCTTTGATTCCTCCTTGATGTTACTTTGGGGAGAAAAAGATATTTTACCTGTAGGATTTTATTCCCTGTCCCTCTTTCTCCCTTCTTTTCCAATTTTCTCACAGCTTTGAGATGTTGAGGCTGCCTATGAATAGTGCACCCTGGTAAGATAAATGACTAACGAAAGGTCAACCTGCCAAGACAAGCATAGAAAAGCAGATATTTAAAAAAAATTGTTTTCTGTGGCAAGTATGGATAACAATTGCCTTGCATAACCTCCCTCCAGAACTTTTCTTTAAAAGTAAGGATATCCTGAATCCTAGGAATTTGTTTAAAGAAATAATTATATTTGATGATGATGTGAGTGAAATATTGCATAGCTAGGGATTTATTGTGCTTTTGAATGAAAAGAGGAAAAGGGAATGTATTCTGGACACTCCCTTTAGTCTATCTCCATAAAATTAAGTTTTAGATGCTGAAAACAGTTTTTTGTGTGCATGATAGATAAAATACCTCAATCTACTAAGTTAATTCAAAGATCTCTCTCTCTCTCTCCCCCCCTCTCTCCCTCTCTCTTTCTATGTGTGTGTCTGTGTATGTCTGTGTGTATGTCTGTGTGTGTGTGTGTGTGTGTGTGTGTGTGTGTGTATGTGCAGAATAAACCAGAATAGTCTAGGTTTATTTATTGCTTGTTTTTCTACTGTATTCAGCTGCATTTTCCTGAATTAGTGAACAGTTCTATTACTGATTATGTCTTTGTGAGTTGTGGGTTTGTGAGTTTGTAGGTTGGCTTACCTTAGTTCTTTTTGAGACCTGCTGCTCTGAGAAAATATAGTGGACTTTAAGGAATCACATATTAGACTGGGTTTTCCTCATCAACATTGTAAGTAAAAGCTTAATATTTAATTGCATACCTATTAGTTTAAATGCTTAAAAACATACATTTTCTTTCTTTATTTTTCAGTGTTTTCTTTAACCCTATGGGGTAGACAGATGTCACTAAGATTAGTTCACATTTATGTTTGAGGAAACAAAGCTTTAGCTGGGAAAGGAACTTAATGGTCATATTGGATGCAAATCTGGCATCAGTGGTGTCCCTCATAGCCTAGCATCCCAACATCTTTCCATCTTGCATGGTAACTTCTGTTCGTTAAAGATGAACTGGTATTTAGGAGCGGAATGGAACAAACTATTAAGCCAGTGACAGGAAGTGAAGTATAAAGTGTTTGCTAGGAATGTCTAGAGATCTTGTATATGCTATTTAATCCTTACGAAAAACTTCTAGGGTGCCCTTTGCAAGAGAGATGTAATTGAGAACTCGTAAAGCTCTGCATTTAACAGACTCAGGCAGGGGTTCACCCTTACCATTGGAAGGAGAGTAATTAATTTTTTATCAGGCTGTCAGGGATGTTTAGTCTCTGGGTAATGGTTCACAGCACTGAGACCCATCAGACTGTCAAAGTTCTATGAACTGGAGCCAACTTCAGAGATCATTTAATAATTCAGTATGGAAAGTTCCTCAGAACACAGTGACGAGAAAAGTGGGCCTGGCAGTGCATTGGGCACACAGGCAAATATTACAATGTTTATTTTTTTAATTCAGAGAAAAGAATTGCAATTAGTTATTTTTAGTCAACATTATTCTTCACAGTATTGTATTCCTCTTGGATAATCTAAGTGTATTTAAATGGTCTGTTCATATAATCATACCTGTGTAAGGAAATAAAAAGCTGAGAATACAAAATTTAGTGGAAAGGAACTTTTAGTTTTGTGTGTCAGGTAATGGTGACATTTGAATATAAATTCAATATATTTATTGCTCTCACTAACATATGTCTTTCTCTGTAGATATATACAAGTACAAATAGAAACCATGGCACAAATTTGAATGATGGTTGTTTCATTATGTTTTTTCACACTTAAAAATATTTTTTTTTATTTTGTGTGTTGGGAGGCACTATACCATATATGTGGATTTCAGAAGACTGGGAGTTGGTTTTATTCTTTCACCATGTGCATTCCAGGGATTAAACTCAGGTGATTACTCAAACTCTGTGCCTAGCACATTCATCACATGAACCATCTCACTTACCCTCTTTTTTTATCTTTAAAGTTTTATTTAGAATACAAAAACCATCTGATTACATAGAATGTGAGCACAAGTGATCCTTTGAAGCATATTTACACCTAGTTATGCATTTGGGTGTAGGAGCAGGAATGGGAGTATTTGAGACTAGACCCAGCATTGTGCAGTTTCTTGTTGGGAAAAGTCATAATTAGCAAATCTGGAAGATTATTCTCCAAGAATCTGCTACCACCATGCATGAAATAATATACTTACTTATTGTGGATTTATAAGACAACAAATCTGGGATCATGTCAGTCAGTAAGGACATAAAACTGTCCTACATTAAACACTCCTGAACACATGATGGTGAATGGGCTTCAAGCTATTTTGTGATATGATCAGTAATCAGGAGAGAATGCAGCCTTAGTAGCAGCACCTGAATAGGTTTACATAGGTAGATAGAGAACAAAAACTAACTATTGTCGGGAAGTTTTCAATGAGGACATGAAATAACTTTTTAGTTTGCCACATCTACTGCATTGTTCTGTCTCACATGCTGAGGTCCAGCCCTGCCAGGGCTTTGCACATGGTGACTGAACAATAGCCCTAGCCTTCATTCACTGCAATTTGATTTGCCACAAGCATGGGGCACTTTAGTCACTTTAGGCTAGGGAACTCTTTCTTTCAAGAGTTTTTCATTAATCTACCACATAATCTGTAGGTACATTTTCTAACACTATTTCCAGATTTCCAGTGTTAATATTTGTGCATACCTGACCAGTAGTTAGGTCCTTTGTGCTGATAACTGGTAAGGAATGTAGAGTTATGTACTTTCTTTAGACATGTCTGTGATCTTATATAACCTTGAAGACATTGAAAACTTTGCAGTAAAGACATAGAGACATTTGCAAGGAATGTATTGGAAGCAGTCTCTGTCTTTCCTGTCAAATGTTGTCCTTGCAGACAGCTCTAAGAGGACACAGACATTAAAACAGCATGAATTTAAGTCAGAAAAGATGGATGGCTGACATTAGCAACTAGGCTTCTACAGCTGCACAATGTCTAATATGTACTCATCTTGCCTTTATGAAAACAAATCTGACCAAATAGATTCATTTAAAATTTAAAGACTCACAATGAAAGAGACCTCTGAGGTCATTTAGCATAGATCCCACTTTAGCAGGTGAGTAGGAAAAGTCCTTAAGAGACACTGTCCAGGTTTTAAATGTCAATCTGCAGTCCTAGTGATTGCAAACCCATGTCCTAGGAGTCCTTGTTTCTGTTTATGCAAAGCTGGGCTCCAACTTAACTTTCTTTGATTCAATTTCATCATCACAAGTGCAGAAATAATCAGATAGTCTTTAACTTCAGTCAAGACCTGAAGTTAAGTCAGTCAAGGTTAACATGAATTAACATGTTCCTAGAAAATACTAGCACTTTATGATAGCTATTTCGTGACAGTAATTAACTAGAATTGGGAGAGTACATCAGATGGAACTCTCTAGCTCATTAGGTCTTACGAGGGGCACCTTAGTTTTTTTGTTTGTTTTGGAAGGAGTTAAGTACCTATATTTGGAGGTGTGTTTAGTTATTATGATTTAAAATTAAGGAACCTCATCTGACATCTAGTGTATAGTGAGCAGGGATTCTTCTAAGGATTCTATCATGTGTAAGCCAGGCACACACAATAAGGAAATATCAAGCTGAAAAATGCATGTAAGGTAGAAACTGATGATTTTGCTTTTGGTTGAAAAATGTAGTAATTTGAATGAATGATATGAACTGAAACTGGGTTTAAAGTAATAACAGTTTAAACACATGTGAGAACTAAATCAATCATACTCATACTGTGGTATATATATATGTGTATGTAGTTAATATCCATCATATTTCCTGCAGGCACTGGCTACTCTAACCTCAGCACCTTCAATCATCCATTTGTTTTTAACACAGAAGTTGGAAGAAGCTTTAACCCTGTATTATTAAGTACATAATTTGATTATATTAAGAGTTACTGACTTTGGTCATAAGTTGGATGAAAGATCTTCTTGTAGTGTTGTGATACTCTATTGATTGTGATGTGGTTCCATGACTGATAAAATAGAATAAATGCTTTGCTTTCAAGTTTCCAAACCATATAAACTTATACAATATATGTTTGAAGTGATCTTCTCACCATAGAAATATTCTTTTTATTTTGATATTACATCCATGCAATGTGACAGTGATCTAATCAGCAAGAATTTTTTATATTCATAAAAGTCATAAAACACAGCAATTGAAATATTCTATACTTTGGATCACTTTCCATGGAGCATTTCCATGCATATGCTGTAGTTCATAAAATCATATCAAACCTTTAAAACTCTAAATAGCTGGGGAAATAAAGCATCTGGTAGCTCAGTTGACAAAATAATACTTCCAGCTGCATTGCTATTATATTTTGTTGCAAACAACTTCACCAAATAAGAACATTTAAACTAGTTTTTACATGGCAAAGGGACCAACTTTCAAAGTACACAACACTCTTGAGAAGATCATATCAACACACCCAAACATGTGCCATCACACAATACATAGCGATGCTTTGATCAGTGATGAACAGGGTCCATAATGGAGATTTCAGATTAAAATGAAAATCATGTTGCTGAATGGCATGCTAGTCTTCATAATGCAATAAAGTGTGTTAGTCATTGCATTGGTGCTGCTGCAAACAAATTTATGTGTGGCCAGTGACCAGTAGCAAACTATGCCATGTAATAAAACATACAAGGAGTTAATAAACTTCCATGTTGGTGGTTCACCTACCTTTTAATTTTTTTATTATTTTATGGGAATGGGTGAATGGTGCATGTGGAACCAGGAAAGAATATCCAATCCAATGGATACAGAGTTACTGGTGGTTGTGACCACCATGTGAGTACTGGAAATCAAACCCAGGTCCCTACAAGAGACAAACTGCTGAGCATTCTTTTCATCCCGATATTATTTGTTATATTTGTGCCACCCAGAGGGATTAGTTCTGAGTGGTTTCCATCTGTTTCTAAATACAACTTCACTGTAAAGAGGGATCCTATATAATACTAGCATAGAGCTCATTCATATAGATTCTATTTCATCACAGTGCCATGACAAGGTATAGAACATTACAATCTGACTTTTGTAAATATAACATAATGACGTTTTACTGTACCAATGTTTTCTTTGGATCATATCCTCATCACTAAACAATTCTCTCTCTCTCTCTCTCTCTCTCTCTCTCTCTCTCTCCCTCCCTCCCTCCCTCCCTCCCTCCTTCCCTCTTTACTTGCCTTCTTTCTTGCCTCCCTCCTTTTCTCCCCTTCTGTCCCTTTCTCTCCCCTCTCACCGTCTCTTTTGTTTTTTGAGACAGAGTTGCCTGGGCCTAACTCCATCTGCCTCTGCCTACAGAGTGCTGGAATTAAAGGCATGCACAGTTTGTTGCCAGCCTTTTGTTGTCTCTTTCTTTTGTCTTTACTTCTGAAACACGTTTCCTCCAAATATAAGACACTTTCAATAGCAAGTATTTGTCCTGAGGGTGATTCTATTTCTACAGTTGAGAGTAGATTTGCTTAGGAGTTGTGCCAAGAAATAGTCCTTTTCTTTCTGATTGGCATATATCCTTCTTAGTGACTAGTGAGAATGGGAAAGGTTTCATCGGAATGTATCACCAGAGTGCTAAGCCTACAGTAATTGTAATACATGTAAACTCTCTTTTCTTATCAAATTAATCTTCATCCCCCATCAGTCAAGGCAGTTTCTTGGCCAAGCTCATTATCAATGGGGTAAAATGGATGATTTAAATAAGTATTGGCTGAATAGTTTCCAGCCATCATACTTTGCCATAATTTTAGGTGAAAGTATCTGGAATTATCATTTCTGTCTCTTTTTATTTGTGAGATGCAGGCCAAATACTAGACGTATGAAACTAGATGCATGCAGCTCATTCAGCTTGACATCCTATGGTATACATTTGTGTTTTTCCTACTGTTATAATGAAATGCTAATGTATGCATGGGTATGGTAAATTTGTTTGAGACAATAATTTAATTATAGACTCTGAAGTTTCACAGCATAAATAAGTTAACAAGGTAGGAAGACAAGAATGACTCAAATGTTCAGACTGGAAACCAGACTATAATTACAAAATAACAAATTAAGACATGAAAATGACTTAAGAAAAACAAATATTGTAGAAAATGTATTATATTCTCTCCCCAAAAGGAGACACTTGAAAATCAGAGCATGAAAAGAACATTCCATGTCTCCACGGTGATGGCTAATCTGTTTTGTTTCTCCTCTTCCTGCTTCATCTGGCTTTGCTTGCTTTCTTTTCTAGTTTATTTCTTTGGTTTCCTATGACTAGGGTTCACAGTCATCTGTGAATTTATATTTCCCTTTATATAGCCTCTACACTTAAGATAATAACCAGCTAGCTCTAGTGAAATGTTTGTACTAGGAAGATTTATGCAGTAAGCCCTGACATCCTATCACGCTCTCGTAATAAGTGTAAACAGAACCCTCCAAATTGTGGTGTATCATCCCTATAACTATAGTCCACATGTACCACAGCAGACAATGAGGTAGAACCTGGATTGGTCTAATATAATTCTATGACTCATTTAAGGTATATAAGTTTGTATTAGTGGATATAGAAAAACTTTTGTTATACATGACATTTTTTGCTATTTTCATTGGTGTTGGGATTGAATCTGGAGCCCGGTGTCTACTAGCTAAGAGATCTGATCTGACATGTGCGTGTGTGTGTGTGTGTGTGTGTGTGTGTGTATTCCCATTTATTCTTTGAAGTTTTGATGGATGTATATTATGGTATATATTATGTGGTCTTATCTTCCTCTCACTCCCATATCTCTACTCCCAGGACCCCCAATCAGTTCTCCCTCCCATATCTATACCATTATATTATATTATAGTATAGTATATTATTTATGCCCCACCAAATTCAATTAGTGCTGCCCATTATGCATGCAAATGTGGTACCTACCAATGACCACAATCCCAAAGGAAAGTGAATCCCTCTAAAGTTAATTAGCAATAGTTCTTAAGCTTATGACTGAGTTTGGGGCACTTTTTTCCCTGTCAGAATTACTAACTTGCTGGATCTTGTACAAATTGTTTATAGGTGAATATAGCTGCTTTGTGTTCATATGTGCATCAGTCATGTCTGGTCCAGAGGAGGAAAGCATTTCACAGCCTTCCTACTCATTCCCTTGGTCTTATATCCTCTCCACCTCTTCTTCTAAGATTGCTTTCTGAAAGTTCAAGGTTATAAGGATTGACATAGCTTAGTGACATGTGATAAAAATAGTTTCTTATACATTCTAATCTAGAATTTATAATCCTTAAGCCTTATTGAGATATTCTACAATGTTTCCAAATTATAAGTAAAATGGTTTATTTTGGCTCTTTCAAATTTAAAACATACTGAAAGCTTATTTTCATTAAAGTTTTTAGTAAGTGCCCAGAAATATATTTAAGGTCTTAACATATCTTTCACCTTACATTGCAAATTGTAAGACTTAGTGGCTTGGGAATGTGGCCCCTTCCACAATCTACCTCCTTTCAGAGTGGATACCTGTCAGCAATGTTTCTCACACCTGTGATTCACCCTTGTGTCAGGAGTGTTAGCTTCCTTTCATTGTGACAAGAAATCTGAACAACTTTAAAATGGAACAATTTAGTTTTGCTCATGATTTCTGAGACCACGGATGGCTATTTTATTATTGCAAAGTCTATTATGAGCAGAGAATTAGAAAACAAAAGTGTGTATTTTGTAGAAGCTAAGGAAAAAGGAGAAGGGGTGTGGCAAAGGACATGGCAGTCTCATAAGCAACACTTGATGTGATCACACCTCTTCACCAGGGTTCCACTTCCCAGGCTTCCATAACCTCCCCAAAAGCCTATTAATAGGTTATAAGCCAGCACACTAACCTGTTCATGGGTTCAGATTTCTGATGATCAAATCTCTTTAAAAAACTCCCATCAATTGTATTGGGACCAAGGCTTCAACACATTAGCTTTGGGGGGACGTTTAATATCTTAAAGCATAGCAGTAGGTAAGTTATCACAACAGATTATAGAGATGTTTGTGGAAGGAATGTATTTCTAACCTAGCTTGTTTGAATTTCTCATAAACTAGCTAACACATAGCACAATGGAAATTTTCAGTCATAAAGTGGAATGGAGCTATGTAGTTTGTGGGAAAATACATGCAATTGGAGACAGCTATATTAAGTGAATTAGGATCATCACAGATAAATATTATGCAATTTTATCTCATTTGAGATTCCCAGACATTTATAGTGAAACAAAATCATGTATGTAAATGCTAACGGAAAGTAAAAATGAAATATTGTAAGGGAATGATGGAGATTAATTAGAGAGAGGGGGGATGGGAGTGGGGAAAGGTAAGAGGGAATGGAAGGAAGTGAAGGAGGGATGTGCTCAGCATGCAATGTATACATGCAGGAACATTGACATCAATGAATACATCGCATGCTGCTCACATTTTCTTAAAAGAACACTACAATGATTACCTAAGGACTAAGCACTGTCTGCTGAATATTGGTGCCATGTGGGATCATGCTATTGTTTATTACATGAAACCAATAACTATATATTGATAAGTAACATACTAAACTAGGATATGATAGCTTCACTTTCTTCTTCTTATTTAACCTTTTGTGAGTTACTAGGATATAAAAATCCTGAGAGAAGGCAGAGATACTAGTGATTTTCATTATTTCTAATATTTATGCTGTAAAAAATTGATTTACACACTGACGTAGCAAACACTAAATACTGTTCAGGAAGGAAAATCAAGCTTAATAGAGGCTACAGAACACAGTAACTCTTGACTAAAAAAGCTTATCCAATACACATTTTTTTCATGGTGAAACATCAAAGCCTTTATATAACTGAGAATGCTCTAATGATGTCAAAGTATTTTAAAAATACAAAATCAAGAAAAATGTGACAGGATATTGCATATACTGTGAAAATAGGCTTGTCTAATAAAAGTTGAAGCAAGAGGGTTGAATGTCACCTTGAGAGGTCTGTTCCAGGATTGAATGCATCTCAATTTTGTATTCCTCTTATGCACTCTTACTTCCAAAATGATGAATACTGATGTTAAGATAATAAAAAAAAAAAATTGTTTAGCAAGCAGGTGAACTCACAAGTGCTGACTTTGTAAAAATTGAGAATCAACAGTATCATTTGGTTGCAAATATTTGTACATTTACTTATTTATTCATTTAACCCCTTGAATATTTCTTGTAGGCATTTGATTTGTTGAAACCCAGGAACACAGGTGTTGAAAAAGAAGCTTAATTTTTGTCTGCATGAAGTCCATAATTTATTGCATTTTTTAAGCAATGCTACTTGAAATTCTCCCTTAATGCTATAACAAAGTACATTTCAAACCTGTGTTATATCCTTCTATAATGTGAAGACCCTTCCCAGGTAGATTAAAAAAGCATCATTGCATTAAGTAATCCTTGCTGATATGGGAAGACCCATCCAGTCTTGTTCATTACTAGTTGGTTTTATATTAGAAATATGTTACCTCAGTGTATCTCTTTTCCACCTAAGATGTTAATGAGAATTAAATTTACATATAACATACTTTTATGAGTGTTATTATTGGAAACCCTGAGTCTAACATGATCCTTTAATACAGAATTATGTTCAGGAGCTTTATTATGACAAAGCATATCATGAAATTCATAGGAACAGTGAGTGCAGCTTCTAAAATTTACTTGAACCTAGTAATTTGAAGCTACCTCCTTAAGGCTTAGGTGGCACCAAACTGCTTTAGAATATTCTTTCTAGTCGACAGGTTTATGTCTGTCATCCTATTAGTATCCCTCTCTGAGAACCTACAGATTCCCTTTGAGTATGCTCTCTCCAAGGCCTGGAAGCTATATTTGCTCAATTTTCCAGGTTTCTCATGTTATTTAGTATTTCAATTCATCCCAAATTTACATAAGAGAACTGTTGATTTTTAGAGGGTGCCTCTGAAAGATTCTACAGCTTTCTTTCCCATCACTTCTTACTTCAGATTGTCTGTAATGAGAGCTGTACTCCTGCATATTCTACCCTGACATGTGCTTTGGTATTTAAAGTACCCATGCTCACAAGTTTAGCTGTGGCTCATTATGGGAAATTTGTTGTTGCAAACGGTCCATGTACTTGTAAGGTCATCTATTTTTTGCTATAAAATGTGGTCATGTTACATTGTGACTTTAGGCAATAAAATCTAAGACTTTTAATTATTTGGTCATATGCCTATTAAAAAAAGAAATATCCCTTGTGATATCATGTGCCCAGAGATTTGTCTAAAAATATTTTTGGGGAAGTCACATGGTTTAGTGGAAGGAACATTGGAATTTTAAGTCTGAAATCCTAGTTAGTGTCTGGCTGTATACAGATTTTGAAACCTTTATGTACCTTAATGTTTATATATGTAAACAGAACAAAGCAGCAAAACTCATAAAACAAACAGAAAATATTTTAGTAAGCAGTCTGGACTGGAAAGGTCTTGGATATGTATATACAATGAATGGTGGTCTTTCTATATTTGCAAGATCTAAAGAAAATATATAAAAAGTATCTTGTACATTATGAGAAGTAGAAGCTTTCCTTAATTTATAAAACGAAGAAAATTATATTAAAAATTAGAGGGATCTGACATTCACAAATTCACTTCTCTTAATTATTCTTCCCCTCTTGCCCTTCTTATCCCTCAAACTTTGTGTTCATTCTTTTTATCTCTCCTCCTTTTCTCTAGAGTCTACAGGAGAGACATAGTTGACGATGTATGAGAAGAACAAACTAGAAGTCAGGAAAGGCCTTGGTGCATTTGTGGCAGTTCAAAGCTTCTTTCATGCATGCATTGGATGAATTGCAAGGACTTCGAAAGGCATTTGTTTTATGATATCGATGACAGTTTGCTCTTTAGAGTTGGGTAGTCTTAGTGCTATCCCTTGTTATAGACAATCTACCAGAATAATAGAAGGTCAAGTTCCAATTGCTATGATGTGGGGCTCAAGTCAAGAAAAGGTATTACATGCTTTTTATGAAGATCATGTGCTTGAACTGTAAACAATTGTGTTATGAGTCAGTAGAAGCAAAACTGTGAGGTGTCAAAAACAGAATATAAAGGGAAGTATTAAGAGTCATGTTGTACGCAATGCCATGGTTTGTAAGCCAAGAAAGAAGAAAGAAGAGGCAGAAAGAAAAGAATGAACAATGGCTCTTTAAGAGAAAAGTGAGAAACAAGACTTAAAGTAAAGATGCTTTTTGCCTTCTTCCTTTCTATCTGTAAGCATGAAAGTGAACCACAGGTACTGAATTTGTCTCTCTGCTTTCATACAGTTTCATCCAAGAATATGACTCATTGAACATCTGTATTGAGGTTGCTCTATTAGATTCTAAGGATTCCCACAACAAAGAATGACAACCTGGGTGGACTAAAGCAACAAACATTGACTGACTTTACATTATAGAGACCAGCAATGTGAGATCAAAGTATTGCCAGAGTCAGGATTCTAGAATACTGGTAGGTACTAGATAGTACTAGAGAAATCTCTTTTGCCTCTTTCAGCTTCTTGTGATTACTTGTCACCTTGAAAATTTTACTAGTTTATAAGTACATCACTCCAATCTCTACTTGCATCTTCTGATGGCCTCTCTCTTTTTGTTGTTTTGTTTTTGTTTTTGTTTCTTTTTGTTAGTTTGGTTGGTTTGTTGGTTTTTTGTTTTGTTTTATTTTTTGCAGTTTTGCATCCAAGTTTACTCTATAATAAAAAAATATGTCACCTAGTATTTGGAGCCCACTTTAATACATTATCATCTACTCTTGATAACACACTATCATACTCTGTCTACTTGTCAGCTATATTTCTGATCTTCAAAATAATAATCTGTATACATATTTAGGGAGGCACAGATTTTGAGGAATTTCTGTTTAAGCAGTATAGATTCAAATGGTGACATTTCGGGGGGAATAAGAGATTCTACTATGATCTCCCTAGGACAACAACAACACACACACACACACACACACACACACACACACACACACTCAGAAGCTGTAATTTATAATGTATGGATTTTAAATTATATTCCTTATGTGATACTATGTGTTAATACGTAAAATGCTGTGCAGCATGCATGCAATGATGAGGTGTGGTGCCCATTCTAATTCTCACCTTCCATTGGCTGCTGTTTTATATGAGATTTCCAGCTTTCTCAAAACTACAGATTCCAGTCCACAATGTTCCATAAAATATAGCAAAAGATTGACCATAACGAGGAAACCTCTGAGTCATCTTCTCATTTTCTTGAAGCTTGATCTAATATAGAATTTAGCAAATCACAGACTACTTGAAGTCACTCTGCCAGTTGAATCCACAATAAGGTATGTGCAATGTAGAACCTGATTCTTCACGGGTCCAACATTCACTATGAAGGTCAGGAAATGAGACAATTGCTTATCTTTCCTGAAATGTCCAGTAGTAGTTAGCTTACTGTTATGATAAAATACCATGGACAACAAAACTTATTGAAATTAGAATTTATTTGGGACCCATTGTGGTTGGGAGGCTTCTCAGCAGGCAGGCATGGCAGAAAGGAAGAATTTGAGATGTCACATCTTCAACTGGAAACAGGAATCAGAGAGAACAAACTGGAAGGAGGCAAGGCTTTTGGTTATCAAAGCCCATCCCCTGTGACTTCCTTCTTCCCTGGAGGGAGGCTACATCATGTAAACTTCCACAAAAAGAACTACCACCTGGGGCTAACTGTTCAAATGCCTGAAACTGTGATGGGCATTTCTCATTCTAAGCATCACAGACTGTCTTCTTACACAAAGCTTCATTGTAATTTTTTTTTTAAGTAGTAAGAATTTTAGGAGAAGTCCTAATATTGAGCCTGAATGAAAACTGCATAGTATAGTAGAAGAAAACCAAGACTGGAGGCAGGGATTAAAGAAAGCAAATATTTGAGATGTATTACCTACATGCAAACATTTGTTCCTAGTTCCTTTGTTTACTTTATGTTCATAGAGTAATAGTGATATCTTCTCCAACTCACTTTACTCTCCATCCCGACTTGTATGTAAATATTAATATTCAGAGTGCCAAGTTCTCTCTTTCTGAACTCTAGATATTATATAAATCATTCTTAAGACAATAAGCCTTTCCCAGGGGAAATTTCATTGATATCCTAGTACCTGATTTATATAAGAGCTTGTTTAGGTAATAGTATCCAGAATCTACTGCCAGGAAGATGTATAGCCAATCATGCATTCTTGAATCTTGCTATGACTTCAGTGACTAGAGAGATAGAGAAGGAAGTTCTGTAGAAAGGTGATCTGGAGACTTCAGCTACAATATCTTTGTATCACAGAGATATCTTTGACCTAATTTGACAAAGGACAACCTTCACTCCAGTTAACATCTAGTTAGTTAAACTTTTCCATAGACTTGTGATACTTTCTTGAATTCATGAACATGGGCTTACCTTCTTGCTTTCTTAGTCTAGACTTGGCATTTGCTTTGATGAAACTGCTTCTTAAACATTACTAGTAAGACTTGAGGCTTACCTCAGTGGTACACCACTTGCTTACCATGTGCAGATACCTGAGGTTTTTTCAGACAGAACAAATAAAACGTTGAATGAATAAACAATCTACTCATTTTGAGTGCTAATAGCCCTAGAGGCAAGTTTCCTCTTGTATTTTGATATCCCTTATGTAATAATAGAAACTTAGTTTATTTACTGAGTTTGATTCAGTTTTAATATTAATCCAAAGTGATGGATGACAGAAGAGCTGAGAATCCCTCCTCTGTGTATTAATTTGCTCCAATGTTAACAGCCCATCACCAAAATATTAACCAAGTGATTGCTATTTTCTTAAAATTCAATATGATAAATTATATTTGATAAATTCAGATTGCAGCTACCAAACACTTCGTAGCGATGCATCATAATATACAGGGAAATGGTAATATTTAAGGGATAGGATGTTAAAGATAATTTGTTATCTATGTTGCACAAATGCTTAAAATTTAATGCAATCCTATTTGTGGCACTTTTTTTATTGTTTATTGCCAACTGTAGCTTCATTAAGTTTACAGATATTTAGTCAAGAATTACACAACATGCAGCATATTTTTTATTCACCACAAAATTAAAATAAGAAATTTACTGGATTAAGAATGTTTAACAAAATACTTTAGTGCTTCATATATAATAATCTTATGGGGGTTAAGAAAATTATTCTTTATCACCTACAAGTGTCTAAAACATGGACACAATACCTTGTCCTGGAGCTGGAAGGATTAAATGCAAACTGTAGGCTTGATTATTAGCAAGAATCAACTACTAATTACAATATATCAGCAAGGTAAATGAATGAATAGAAGTTAAGAATTTCAGCTGATTAGGCCCATCTGCCATTCAGTAAGCAGATCAGAGTTTAAGTTTCCAGAACAAGCTATGATACATTTAGTATTCAGGAACTAGCATTCTAAGATTCACAAGACAATATTACAGTTGTATTTCATCCCATAATACTCAAGATCATGCATGAGAGCCTATAATGTTGATATTAATATCTCTCTTGCCAATTCTTCTCAATGTATTTCCACTTAGCACACCACAAAGGAATACAAGGATTTATTACTACCCAAGGTAGCACTTAAAACTATAACAAGCTTGAGAAAAGGTCTGAGAATATTTCACTGTAATAAAGTCTCTTTGAGAGAAAATGAGGAGATAAAACGACCTAAAAGATTTATTCCCATAAAATTATATAGCACTCTGCTTTAGTCTTGGTTTGACTCATCCCAGTACTGCAAAATTGAGTTTTCTTAATTCTTGTTTGGATTTTTGTAGCCCCCGAACTAAACTTATGCTAAGAAAATACATTTTAAGCACTGTCTTTCTTTTACTATTCGTTGTCCTGTCATTGGATGAGCTATTGAAATCAATGTTCTTAAGAGATTTTGCATTATTTCACACTTCCACATTTGTAGTTCAGGGCTGTTTCTGTTGACTGAACCAAAGTTCCTGTACATGCAAACATTCACTCTACCTTTGAGATTCTGGCTCTTGAAATGCTAGAAGGCTTCATGTGATTGTTTCTTATGACTGACAGAAAGCCAAACCCTACCATTTGTCTACAGTAGATGTGAACAAACAACGGGTACATGCTAAATCCAAAGACAAGAACCAAAGCAAATGACTCTGCATTAAATCTATTGGCTCAAACAATGGCAGTGATTATGAATCTAATCTAATGACAGGCTCTGAATCTGATCATTGTACACCATATCAATGACTGAACACCGAAGTTGGTCTGCTGAAATCACAACCTCAACAAATCAGTGGCTACACAACAAACTTCTTCTATGTTTTCAACAGGAGAAAGTACCCAAAGAAATACAGATAAAGGGCCATAATTTGTGAATTAACAGCATAACTCTTTGTTTTGTTTTGAGTACTACTTTTCTTTGAATGTTTTGTACATTTTTATAAAATATATATTGATCATATCTGTTCATCATTGCCTTCCTCCAATGGCCCCTAGTGTGACCTATCCCAACTTTCTCCCAATTACAGATTCTTTTTAAAAATAACATATTATCAATAACTTCATGAATATAGTTAGGATTTCCCATACGAATGTATGTGTGGACATTCACAGGTTCATAGGCAGCTTACTTCAAACCACATTCTCAAAAGAGAGTTACTCTCCATCTCTAGCTCCATTAACTGTCAATAGCTCATCCAGAAGGGATGTGTCCCAGAGATTCTTCCCTATCTATGCTGGAATCTTGAGGGCTTCATTTTATTCAGAGACCCACAACTGCTATGTGTTGATACAGAAACATTATCACTTGACAAAACTTGTAGGCAGGCTGTTAATTTTATTGGTCAAGATGGTGTCTTGTGAGCTTATGGGGGAAATGTATCTTTTTTTAAACTACAAAATGACACTTTATATCAAGAGAAGTAAAGAACATGTACTCTTGTTGTCAATTACTGTAAAATCATACCCTCTTCCCTACAAGAACAGATAAGAGTTAAAGATGATTTTGTAAGTGTAGACATGTATTACAAAAGTGCAAGGCTGACTTTCCAATCTAAAGAGCCATTGATTTTGAATCAGTGAGAGCAATGACCTGTAATAACTGGAGGCATCAGAGCTCCATTCAATTAAGTACTTTCATTAGTCATTCATAAAATTGCTCCTTAGACCTTGATTATCATGTTTTAAAATGAAGTGCTGATTAGGGATGATCTTGTGACAAGTTTTATAAGAATAAAAGTATATCTAATTTCTGAAAGATTTGTGTGTGTGTGTGTGTGTGTGTGTGTGTATGTGTGTGTGTGTATGTGTGTATGTTACAGAGAGCCACACACACAGAGATATAAAAATATACAGACAAAGAGACAGAGACAGATGAACAGGGGGAGAGAGAGAGAGAGAGAGAGAGAGAGAGAGAGAGATTACATAGCATTTACTTTACCCACTGATGTGATTTATACATAGAACTATAGAAAACTTAAAACATAAAGCAAGTGATAACTGTCCCAGTGAGTATATTGGTTATGAGATATATCATTTCACTGTCTCAGATAATCAGAGAGAAAATGGTAGAATTAATTTAGAACTCTGATTAAACAATATTTAACATGTTTGTTCTATTTTTGTATTTTGTGGTTATATAAATTTTGCTTTTAAAGCTGACATGGTTAGAATTTTGAAAGCACCTATGAATGTCATTTGTACATTAAATTTTGTTTCTACAATTGATATTATATAAAAATACTTTAATGAGTGGAATGTGTGTGTGTGTGTGTGTGTGTGTGTGTGTACAGGTTCATGAGTAGTGTCTCTTCCTCTGTCAGTCTCCCCTTTATTTTTTTGAGATATGATCTGCAACCTACTGCTAAACTACTGCTAACCAGTAGTTTATGGATTAGGCTAGACCAACTAGGCAGCAAATTCCAAAAGATCCTAATATCTCTTCTTTCCAGTACTTGGATTATAAGTACATATGAATGCCAGAGTGTCATGGTGTCATAGTACCATTTAGCTTCTGTTCTTACCACCTTAGGTATTGAGGATTGAGATTTGGTCATTATCAACAAGCATTTTGCTGACTTAGAAATTTTGAATATCTGCTACTTATTTACTTAGGTTTGTTTAGTTTTTCTCCTTTTTATTTCAAGCTAGTTTTACAACTAACCTGACAGGTATACTTTACTTCAACCATACGAAGAGTAATATGTCAGAAAGCAACTCTGTGAATAATGTTGGGGACACACCTTTCATCTTGCTTGAAGGCAGGTTTGCTTTATGATGAGAATTTCCTGATGCTGTAGAGCTGATATATTTTTTTCCTCTTCATATTATTCCCTTTAAAATATTAATATAAAAAACAAATAGTGTAATATCGCCATAATGGAATGTTTATCAGCATGTATTTATCCAAGCTAGCAGTTGTTTGTTTTCTTGGGAAGTAGGTATTCCTTAACTCAGGACTCTTCTTCAATGGAAAGTGCAGCAGCAGTAGTTAGCTAAATGTCCTGACCTTCCAAATAGTGATATTATAATTCATGGTGTCATATAGAAAATGTCTCTTCTATTCAGTATTTAGATGCATGTGGAAAAGGCTGAAAGCACCATCATCACCAAGTGCAGAGTAAAGCTCTATACCTGCAAAGCCCTTTAGAAAGGGCACCTTGTGATTGGTTGTGAGTTCTGTCCAGTAAGGAAAGAGCATTTCCCTAGTTGCTTGCCCATTTCTTTGAAACTCACCTGATAAAGGAAGAGTGGGATGGTAAGAAATGTGAAAGAGCTTGCAGCTTACACTCCTGTGGGCATACTTTAAACATGCTTCTTGTAAAATTGTTAATATTTGTGAAAAAGCCATGCAATAGGCTTTCAGGCCACCAACCCAGTGTCTGTGAATAGACCTCTATTTGTTTAGAGAATAAGCCCAAGAATTCAAAAAAAAAATTATGTTACTCATGTTGTATCACACATGCCCTGATCTAGAGTTATCAGTGACACATGAATAAAATCAACTAAATTACATATCCAAGTCATGAAAAAGCATATGACTTTAATATATTCCATATTTATGAGTTATATGGAATTTTAATTCAACTCTTTCATGCATTCATCTTTTGTACATTCTATTATTTCATACATTTGTTTATTCATTTATATCAGAACTCTTCTACTGGGACAAGTTGGCTGAGTGATTAAAGAGATGGACTGTCAGCTAGTCTTTATTTAACAATATTAAAGTTGCTTGACTTTTCTCTGTGGCAATGTGGTTTACAAGCTTCATAAAATTTCATTTCCAGACAAAAATTATTATTACCTAGGTGTTAGGTATTGTAAAAATTAGAAAGGAAATGATTACTGTTAATTTGCTAAAACATGTCCCAATATCTTTCATTGCTAATAATCATTGTGATTATATAAAGCTTCTGTTCCCATGTAGTTAAGAATCATAGTTTCTATTTTCTTCCTTTACCTATAGATCCACTAGTTAAGGTAGTATCATAGTAAGTTTACTATTGCTGTGATGGAGAAACATGATCAAAGTAAGTTGGGGAAGAAACAGGTATTTGGCTTACAATTCCACAAAAATATTCATCATCAGAGGAAGTCAGGATAGGAAGTCAAACAGCACAGGAACCTGGATTCAGGAGCTGATGTGGAGATTGTAGAGGGGTGCTGTTTACTTGCTTGCTCTAGGTTGCTTTCTCAGTCTGCCCTCTTATAGAAGGCAGGACTACCAGTCCAAGGATGGCGCCACTCACAATGTGGTTATTCTCCCTTCTCTATCACTAATTAAGAAAATGTTCTACAGACTGGTTCACAGCCAAATCTTATGTGACATTTTCTCAATTGAGATTTGTTCCTTTTAGATGACTGAAGTTAGTGTCAAGTTGACAGAAATCTAAACAGCACAGGTAACAAAAGTATAGAGATAATTTTTCATCAATAATTATTATTCCTATGATAACGTGAACACCATTGTTCTCATTGTCTCAATTCAAAGCAAATATCCTTATGTGCTTTAAAAAATCTGATATCTCTTAGTCTGTGCTTTACATGACACAGGCTCTTCATGACTCAACTTTCACTTTTCTATTTTTATGGTAGATTCAGAAATGATTATTTTCTTGCTGTTCAGTATGTAAGTATCTTACACCGTTAAGTTTCTAGATAGGAGAAAACATGAAGTTTACTTTACAGTATCCATAAATCAACTTAAAATTTAGCTACAAACTGTCATAATAGCAATATGAACTTTAATGAATTTAGCGATTAGAATGAGAGCTTCTGCCACTAAGAATCTTCCCATGATATTAGAAAATCATGTTAAGAGAAAGTTGATAAGTTTGTTGAACATCAATTGTTCCTTCTTTTTAGCTTATATTTGTATTTTTTTTAAACTGGGGATTGAATTTAAATTCTTACATATCATAAGTGAGTGATCTGTCAAAGATCTATATCCCCGTTCTCCTTCACACATTTGTTGTTGTTATTGTTATTATTGTTTTTATTGTTATTGTTATTATTGTTATTATTATTATTATTATTATTATTATTATTATTATTATTTTATAACCAACTTTGTTAAGTCACTCTAGTGGGATTTGAACTCACTATGTAATCTAAGCCATCATACAACTTCTGATCTTCTTTCCTCAACTTCTTAAGTAGTAAGGATGGTAGCCTTTCAGAAGGGAAATGTCTGTTACTCACTTAGCAAACTGTCTTCTCTGTACATAGTCCTGTTGAAGGTATTGTGATTTGATTCACTGAGGACAAAAATTACTCGTGAATTCAACAAATACTTATTGACATTCTGTCATATGTATTGCATTATGTATAGTGCTAAAAGCCAATGATACAAACAGCTAACAACATTGATTGTTTTCATTGTCCTTAGAGTTTTGTGATAAACATAATTGAAATCCAGTCTGAAAGGAAGTGAGAATACAAATAGATTAGAGTCTATGAGAGAAATGTAATAGGACTCCCAAAGTTTCTGTGATAAAGTAGTACTTAAAATAAAATATAGCTAATAAGTAAGAAATATAAGAAGTTCAAGAAGGAAAAGAAATAGTAGCTATATATACAAAAAATAAAAGAAATCAATGTATTTGGAGAACTGTGAGTCTAATTTATTCTGCAGGTAGATCATAAAGGAGCACAAAAAGAAGTTTACAGAAAAATCAGACATAAGATTTTTGTGTGAATGTTTCTGGGTCTCTGGGTCTCACCCACTAAATAACACGGCAATCCCACCTGACAGTAGATATGGGGAACCACAGAATAAGCATTTGCTCATTATATGAGCCAGACAGTTAAGACTCCTGATACAAGAGTGACAATTACCACTCTTTCCTAAGGCAGCTCTCCTGAACATAAAGCCCTAAAACAAAATAATTAAGACTAACAGACATTTATGGCAACATTTTCCTCCACATCACCACCGAGTTATGCTGGTATGTCCTTACCTTCTATTGGATGGTAGAAAAAAGTGCCTAATCTTTTCTACATGTAACCTGATCCATTCTCAGGAAAAAGACATCCCATTGTCAAAAGAGCATGGCGATGATATTGTCAAATTTTGAAGGTGTTATAACCAGTGTTACAGGGAAAAAAAACGTCTTCCATTACATGTTGTTAAAGAGATCTCCATCAAGTCAATATAAAGGTTTCAAAAAAGAAAGATCAGTGAATATTTTGGATGACTAATTTGAAATCAACAATGACCATGACTGCTTTTATTTAAATCTGACATTCATGAGTAATATTTAGGGTTAAATAATGCCAAAACAATACCATGCATATATGAACACACTGAATGCTCTATTCGACAGTAGTCCACAAACAAAAAGAAGTTCTATAGGCTTAATATGTATAGGGAGAAGACAATAAGGTTAAAAACAAAGAGCATGGATATTTTTGTCCATTTTGGATTTTGGAATTTAGATAGCAAAATTACATAAACTCAATAGTTTATAAGCAGAGAAAAATACATTCCTCGTGGTGATGAAGCTACCATATTCAAAATAAATATAAAATTGGTGTGTAGAGGGAGTCAGCCTTTTCTGTTAGTGATGAACGATTTTTTAAGCACTCTATGGTTCCTTTTAGAAGGCCCTCATCACACCAAGGATCTGTGTGATATGAAATGTGTTACATGTCTTTCAAGCCATACACACACATTTAGACTATAGCAAGAGAAGTAAAAATACAAATGAATATTTTTACTCTGCATCAGAAAATGTTTTCTGAGTTAAATAAATATTGTAGTTTATTTTATTTAATAACCTTATGATGTAGATATCATGGTTTTTCATCATCAATTTATTGGTCAGAATATCCAATGTCATATTTGACGTTAGACTGAGCTCAAACAGGTAGGAAGTGGCTCCAAAATGCAAGGTTGAAAGTATTGCTAATGATAGATGCCATGGGCTAGAGGAACTGATGTCTACTTTGCATTTTCATTGTATTATTTATTAATCTATTTTTTATTTCATTACTTTGGATAAAATAAATAATTCAAAATGAAGCTTATACTATGACAGATAAAAACAAATTTCACTTTATGCAATTAATTAAAAAATATAATACCAAGGAGTGTACAGGGAGAGATCCATGGCTCCAGAGACATAGGTAGCAGCAATGGCCTTGTCTAGCATCAATGGGCAGGGAGGTCCTTGGTCCTGTGGTGGTTTCATGTCCCAATGTAGGGGGATGCTGGAGGAGTGGGGCAGGAGAGGGTGGGTGGGTGGTTGAGCACCCTCATAGAGGCAAACAGGAGGGAGGAAAGGGAAGTTGTGGGATGGGGGGCTTGTGGAACAGTAACCGAGAAGTGGGATATCATTTGAGATGTAAACAAATAGAAAGATTAATAAAAAAATCAAAAATATACTTCAATGATATTATTCATTGAAAAGCATTCATTCAGAGATGTAAAACTGCAATGTATACAGTTATTTCCTTCTTGGAACTCTGAGGAGTTAATCATACTACCTTTATTGATAGGCTCAGAGTATAGAAGTGTGTAGAATGAAATGAAGCATCCTAATGCATATTATATTAAAGAATCTTTTATTTTGGAACCACCTGTCAACTCATTACCTCTATTAATGCGGTGTGACTGTGACAGACACAGGTTGAAATAATTAGGGTTTATAGTCTCTCAAAAGTATGCTATAGTCACCAACAACCTCTGAAGGAATGTGTTTAAACAGTGTCTCAAAAGTCATCATCCTCCCAAGAGCTATTTAAATGGCCTGCAACTGTGTTTATCGTTCTGTTTTCTATAAGAGAATGTAAATTTACTTTTGTAATTTATACAATCTTTCAAGATTCTATTAGAGCCTCTGAAAATGATAGATCACTGAAGCAATTTCCATACACTTCATTACTCATTCCTTTGGCTTCCTACAGAGAAGGATAAAAAAAGTAGTTGAGAAGGAAAGTGAGTCAGACATTCACAGTGCTCTTTCAGATAGGACATGATAAGCTTTCAGACTAAGACAGTGAATACAGTCCACCCATGTTTTGGAGATGGACACTTTGAGAATTAACTTAACAGGAGTAAGAATACAAACACATACTTTGACTATGCATCAGAAAGTGATTGAAGTGTTAAAGAAATATTGGAATTTATTTCACCACTTCATGACATGGACATCATGGTTAGGTAATGGATTAGGTGATGAGAGAAAGGAAGGATTAATTGACATCTTGTATGCATATTTGTATATGGGAAATGATAATGCTACTAGTCCGTCAGGAACAAATAGCATGTGGGAGCGGTGGGGCTTGCTTCTGCCAACTAGATACAGTTAGAGTTATTTGAGAAGGGTGACCCATGATTGAGAAAAATGCCTCCGAAAGGCAAGCTTGTGAATAAGTGTGTGTGTGAGTGTGTGTGGGTGTGTGTGTGTGTGTGTTTCTTAATTAGTAATCATACTGGTAGGCCCAGGCTCTGGTAGTTAGTACCAAACCTAGGCACATGGTTCAGGGGTTCATAAAACAGTAGGCTAAGCAAACCATGGAGAGCAGGTCAATAAACAGCATTCACCCATGGATACTGATTCTGTTCCTGCCTCAAGATTCCTACCTTTAGTTCATGCCCTGACATACTTCGATGATGGACTATGATGTGAAAGTGTAACATGAAATAAACCCTTCTACTCCAAGATGTTTTGATCATGGTGTTTTGTCACAGCAATTGAAATCCTAATTTTAACATGATCATATGAATAATCCAAGGAACAGGATGAGTTAATTTTACCTTTATTGCCCTCATTATCCTTTAAGACCTCCAAGTAAAGAACTTAAATTAGCAATCCTAGACTGCATTTGTCCTAAAATGTTCTAAGCCTTTTCAAAATGTCTACAACCATGAGTTATATTTGTCATCTCCACTGAGATGTGTGATTTTCAAAGAGTCCACTCTTATCCATGTCTTGCACATTGATTCATCTCCCCATACAATCAAAAACAATGTATTTTAAACTATGTAAAATGGGGCCCATTGCTTAAAATTAAGATAATACTAAAAAACGATACTAAAGATACTAAGATAATACTAAATAAAAGGTGTATATTAAACTTTTCATTGAGTGTTGGTGTGGATGTTATCTGGGATACCGCTGGATGCTCTGATTGGATTCTGTTGTTGAAAAAGCACTGAGTACAGTTGAAGTTGCCAATTAGAGGCATAAGAGAGGTAAAAGCCCAAGGACAAATGAGTTGAAGATGATGTGATGATTAGGACAAAAGCACTGGATGCCAAATTCTATGCTCCAGCAAGTTCACCATCCCACTTCACAAAATGATAATAGAGGGCAATTTAATTAAAAGATAATGGAATAAATTAAGGATGCTCCAGTATCTTTGTGTGCCTCAAGAGCATACATTTTCACCTCATAAAAGTCAACCCAGGAATCTTTTTACTCAAACTGAAACAGTCTATAAATATCACACATTTAGGGCAAAGTATATTTAAACAAGACTGGTAGATATGTTTGCTTAAATCGTTCTCTCGGATGGGCAGATAGTTTTTTCTTTTTCTTTTGAAACTAGCAATGCAAGTTACAGGTAGAAAGAGAAATAAAGTTCTCTGCAAATTTTACTCTGCCAACTTCTTACCACAGGCTTTACTGAGTGCCAAGCACAGTGTTAAGGCATGAAGTAGTAACTGAGCTCATATTTTTAATAGCTAATGCCACAGAAGGTAAAATAGAGCTTGGAAAACCCATAGGTTTTATCCAGTCTGATATGATGTCAGATGAGTACAGTTAAAGGTGGTAAGTAGCGATATGAAAGAGGGGAAACCCTGATGGACAACAGTGAGTCATATGGGACTCAGAGCTTGTGCTTTGGCCTCTGCAGTAACACCCTGGTTGAACAGCTGCCACTCTGCATTGTCACCAACAAATTCCACACACTGAGAAACTTTGCCTACAGACATTTATACCTTATGGTTCTGCTCCTAGGTCCTAGGACCTAATACAGCTTCTGTGTTTCATTGATAAAGTCACTAATATCCTTCATGACATTCACCCTTATGACCTCCCTAATACCAGCACATTGAGGATTTCAAAGTGAATTTATAGGAGGCAGATGTGTAGTCTATGATGATTTTTTGCAAATTAATAGTACTTTTTGTTCTTCAACTTTCTCAGTTGATTGAAGATATGCAACAATAATGTCTTTCCACACCCAAGCTTGGGTAGAAAAACTAGAATGATTAACAGAAAGATCAGAAAAGGGCCATGGTCCATAAGAAATCACAATAACTTTTAGCAGCTATCAGATCTAAACATGATTTTGGACAGTTCTCAATTGTCCCTCCAAGGACCCTTGACAAATCTTGCAGTTACTAAGCATCTGGGTAGAGGTTGCCAATATGTCCTGATAGATTCCTTCTCATGTAGTCTACATGGATGGATAATTTGGAAGGGATCTTATGATATAAGACAAGCCTAATTCAGCCTTATTTCTTATTGAAAGTATAACTATACTTCAGTGCAGGATAGTGTCACTATTCTGGGTCGACTCTGTCCCTAAATTTCAAGTGTTGGCAATAATCTTACGTGAAGTATTCCTTTAAGATGTAACTAAGTCACAAAAATACCACTCTCATTTATGAAGTAAGGCTGAATCAGATGAACAGGCCACTATAGAAAAGAATTCAGCTCCTTACTTCCTCTTGTTTTATGTTACCACTAAAATATACCTTCTAGTATGTTGTGAAGCTGCAGGATGGTCCCCACAAATGAGTTCTCCTAAGCTGTAAGCTAAATATACTTATATTTCTTATGTGCGCAACAGAAATACGAATAAAACAGGAGGCTGAAAAAGTACTAATTTGGGTGAGAATATGTAAAGTGAATATTGAGAAAGATTTAGGTTGATAATACACGTAAATGTCACCAGTTTCTTAGAAATATTCTCTTCATCATAACATAACACCAATTGGTATTATTTTGTGTAATAACACTCTGTCTCACTATGCCCTTCTTTCTTTTTCTCCTTTAATATTTTGTGAATCACCCAGAATTTTTGTTCTATTTCAGATAATGTATTTTAAAAATATGATATCTGAACTTTTTGAATCACTACTCACATTCAATTTAAGATATCTATTGGTTTCCCCTATCTTTTGTGAACTAACTTCCTTCATATTTGAAATTTAGTGAGGAAGGCTGAGAAATCCTTGCTGTCTGTGCTTGCTGATATTTACAGAGAGAGTCCCTGGTATACTCCAACACATTTACTTCTACGTACGCTGTACTCATGATTTGCCTGAAAGCTGAAATTCTACCTCACTAGGATTCAGGAGTGCCCAGAATCTCCACAGCTTTTCATAAAATGCCATGAGTACCCCTACTGTTCCCTTAACCAAATGCATTCACAGCAACTCTTCCCCCATGTTCAGCTCTCCCAGTGACTTGCCTTTCAGTTCTCTAGACATCCAGGAACCTGTTTATGATCAGTTAAGCTACTATATTACACCTTTTTCCTAAGAGACAATTCCCAAGGGCCCTGCTCTTGTGCTTTGGCTATACACTAGGGTGTATCTGAGTGTTATTCAGCCAATCAGCCAATGACAGAAGAAATAAGTCCCTCTGGAAGATGTCAGTTTCATCTGAATAATATGAAGTAGAAGAAGAAAGAACTTCTAGTAATCTCTCTCCTTCCTTCTCTCTCTCTCTCTGTCTTTATCTCACTCTTTCTCTCACTTTCTCTCAAAATACTGATCATTGTACTCACAAAATAGTCATCAATTTCCAGTGAGCAATGATATTCTTTTGAAAAGGAATATTTTTGTGAAATTCTAATATATATGTATACTATGTATATTATATATAATGTATATATGTATATAACACACACACACACACACACACATATATATATATATATATATATATATATATATATACACACACACATATATATGATGTATTTTGACCATATATACAGATACCCTCTATAACTTATCTAGGATCCCTCCAAATAATGTCCCCTTTTGTAAAAATAACATGCCACCTCAGAACAGTGTTGCCTTCAAAACAGTGTTGTCTATATGCATATGGATCTAAGGCCATCCACGGGACATGGACATCATAACAGGGACATTCTCTTTATGAAAGCTAAATCTTGTTTCCCAGAGGCTATTAACAGCAAATAGTTCTTCAGCTAGTATTAGGGTCTTATGCTCTCGACAATGCTGGAAATTTGGTTGACTTATTAGTGTTTAAAAACTCTCCTCTTAATACTCTTGTTTCTATACTTGTTCTTGAAATGACAGTTGTACACATTAACTCATGGCATCTGTGGGGTCCTACATAAACATGACACAAGATCAAAGGAGCTATTTTTATTTTTTAATTAGGGTTTTATTTTTATTTTATTTATGTTAGTGTTTTGTCTGCATTTAGGTCTGTGTGAGGGTGTTAGATCCCCTGAAACTGGAGTTGCAGACAGTTGTGAGCTGTCATTTGGGTGTTGGGAGCTGAATCTTGGTCCTCTGGAAGACTAGCAGTATTTTTAATCACTGAGCCATCTCTCCTGCTCTAGGACCCATTCCATACATTTTCCATGTACAAATGACTGTCTGATCTTAGTTACAGGTGACAAAGTAGGGTTGCGTTACTAGGTATGTCGACTCAGCTTTGAGCAATATGAAATCTTTCAGTGGTATGTAGGTTATATGAATATAATCACTTAGTGCTAAAGGGCAGAAATTATATATATAATCCGAATATATTATGGAAGAAGTTTCCTCTATCCCCCACTTTGCTAACCCCATGCTTCATATAAAGATTTGTTTCTCATTAGAGATCACTGTAGGTTTTTGTGACTATGTGGTTTTTATTAATGAACCAGTCTCTGAATATTATGTGAACTTCCATACTCAATAATCATGAGATGAAACACTCTGCTATACAATGATTTTTAAAAAGACAATATAGAGCTGGGCACACAGTATACATATTACTCCTACACATGACATGGTCTGCTTTGTGCTGATAGATGAGAATAATATAGAGTACATAATTTATAATGAACATAAATGTCCTTGACTTATTAGCTCTGGAAGACACTGAGTCCATGATCAAAAGACTTGCATCTAGCAAGAGCCTTACTCTAGCATCAAGCTATTGAGAAAGAGCAAAATTAAAAGAGGTTAAGATCAATGGGATATCAACCACACCCTCTCATAGAAAGACAGTCTCCCAAATAATCAACTCAGTCCCAGGATAATGACATCAATCCTCCCACGCTCTCATAACCCTCCTGTTGATACTCTATTGAGGATGGGTATTCCAACCCGTTTAGGAGACTGTACATTGAAATAATAACATCCACTGAGTGAGAATGTTGCAAATACAGTGGATATGGTGTTAGAGAAGTGGAGATTTCTTCTAAAACAGGAATGCTACTCTCTGTTCTCAATGTGATAGGAATGTGAGAGGGTTTAGGGAAATCATTTATTAGGGAAGTCATGTGTAGAAACTCTCTTAACTGGGGAAAACACACCAGTTTCTAGACAAGAGCACGGAATGTTCAAATTCTATTTGAAGATCAAGCTGTGCTACTGACATTATAATATAGGTGGAGGAAAATTAAACAGATAGCATACGTCATGGACAAGAAAGGACCAAATGAGAGACTGATTTAGTAAAATGTATAACATCTGAGTGAAATCTTTCTTTAGTAATAGATAGCCGACCCTACATGGATACTGGTACAAGGTAGATTAGGTAACCATAGTCCTCTTTGAAAGATAGTTCAGCTTCGGTACTACACCATTTCCCACCTCTCTCCAAAGCTAAGATGGATATTGAAGAATAAGTAAGTGAAAAGACTCTGTCAAAAAACAAACAAACAAAAAAACCAGATTTCCTTTGCTTCTTTGTTTAGTTTGATGGTTTCATGGTTCCTTCCTTAATCTACCCACACTCCTATTTCCTTCAGTATTTCTTACTCACTTACTGCCGCGTCTCTTTGTATCCCTCCAGTGACCTTAGGTGATTGAGTTTGCTTATCCACAAAGGTAATTTTAAGTCTTTGGAGGAAAGAAGGGCCATAATTATTTACTTACTATTTTCCCCATTAGGGCTGTCTTTGCAGAGTTTGAATTCTCTATGGAAACATAGGCTGTGCTTGAAGTGGTTATACTTTATTGTGTAGATATCAATAATCTGATGATGTCTTTTCTAAGCTATCTGTCTTTGTCCTCTGTGTGCTATGTACAAGACATTAAACTTGCAGTGATTCAGTTGCCTAGAGTTAGTGACAACATACTTTTCTCTGCTGAACTGAAAATGGTTTTATACCTTGGGAAATATCACTGAAAATGACATGTTGCTGTCATGTTTTGAAGGCATAAAAATACCACTTAGAAACAATAACACCATATGTAAATAACCCAAATAGTTTGTTTTTAAGGTTCCTCAGGGAAGTTGCATTGTCTACAAAGGGCAGAGTGAATGTTGCTGTTAAGCTTTTTTTCTGGTTTCTTAGATCCAACTGTCCCAAACTAAAAACTGGGTAACAGTAATGTTAACAGCATCACTTTGCACAAGGTCTTTGTCTTCTGATAGAATTTATCCAACTCCTTTTTTAAAGGAACTGGGTTAAAGTCTATTTATGCCTCTTGCCAGTTTCCACATAGAGGAGACAGCACAGTCACATTTCTGTTAAACTTCCTTGTCAGGCTTTCCAAATCTTCCACTGTGTCTGGGTCTGATGGACACAAGGACTCAGCAGAGTCAAGTTTTCTCTGCCACTGTTTAAGCCAAATAGCTATCTTGTTTTGCTTCCTTATGTGGCTATCTAAATGAGATCTAACTGAAGACAAGGAGAAAGTGTCAGAGATTAAAGTGAAGTTAACTAAGTGATCCCGATGAAGTAGAGTTAATGAGGATTTAGTGTGCAGCATGACAAGGCTTTGTGGTTTGCCTGTGCCGTCCTTCCAGTTCTTACAGCTGAACACTGAAGAAAATGCTATTAGTAGGAAAATAAATATCTTTAGAGTTATTTAATAACTTAAGTTCTTGCAGGTATCAAGAGACAGATCTAGATTTCAAAGTCATATTTTTTCTTGTTCTATTATGCAACAGATAAAGGATCCAAAATTATGTAATATTAGCACCTATTTGTTCTTACTTAAAATAGTTCCTCATGTCACTTAAGTTTGAGAGCTAACTGGCTGACTGACTAGCTTAATGATTGTACCATGCTGCTACCAAACAAAACTGTTGACTCATCTTTTTCCTATAGGCAGTACGTATTCCATAGTGTAAATAAACTCTCTGGGACTCAGTTTCTCATCAAAACAATAAAGAATTACTTGTTCCCTTAAAAATGACTCTTTTAAAAATGATTCCATTCACTAGTAAGTATATTGGTACAACAGTCTGTTTTATTGGTGTGAGATAGATTACTTTTTCATAATTACAAAGTAATTAACACAGATATGTGAATTTTTGTTGCGATGACTTTAAGATTACAATGTTTACATTATCACACTTTTTATGGATAATATGTACTATATTTTGTAAAGCCAATGTTATACTTTGTAGGGTACGGTATGGTGCAGTGGGAGGAGATGCCTCAGTGGGTCCATGCTGAAGCAGCCTTTCCCGTGTGGTACCAACTATGCAACAGGTCTAGTATAGTATAGAGTTTATGTGGGGACCTGGGACAGGGGACTGGGAAGGGAGTAGAGGTAGAGAAATAAATGTAGGAGGGGTGGTAAGGGAGAGAGGAGGAAAGTTGTCAGAGAGAGCAAAGGGTGTCAGAGAGAGAAAAGGGGCAGAAAGAGCAAAGAGAAGCCAAGCAGTCATTTTTATAGCAACCCAGGTCTACCTGGCTGTTGCTAGGTAACTGTTGGGCAGAGCTAACATGCTAACATTCCTTTATTTTGATTTAATAAAAAATGAGAAACTAGAAAGAGGTGATGATAAAGCAGAAATAGGGTTGTCATGATCTTTAGTTGCTTCCTGCTGACTTTAGGGCAATGTGTCTTTGGGAAACATAAGAAGATGGAAGTAGCCAAGTCTTAGGAGTTGACTGCTTTTTTGCTGTACAGGGTCTGTGGAACCATCTGTGGGTAGGAAGGTGCAGGCCTAGTAGATGCTTCTTTGAGTGCAGATTGGACTATGTGTGGGCTGCTTCTCTGGAGCTGTCCTGGATTCAGATTTTGAGTAAACTTGGCAAGATGCTGAAACACATATAAAACTATGTAGATTTTGGAGAAAAAAAAAAAGTTTTCTTATGTGTACATTTGAAACCCTTAGATCTTGGTGGTTGGTATGAAGGGAGTCCCAAAACCAGGGAGCAGGATGGGGGGTATCCCACCCTCTGGAATAGGCAACACATAAGAACTTAGGCTGTTGATTGGCAAGTATATTTATCTAGATGGAGTCTGTTTGGTCCATGAGATGTAGAGATGAGTGGGTTTTCTGGAGCTTATATATTTACAAAAGAGATACATTTGTTAAGAGCATGGAGCTTAGTGAAGACAAAAACCTTTCGTGAAACAGAAGGAGCAAGAGGGGCTTTTTCCTTCTGTCTAGGGAGCTAAATATGAACAAATTTAGCATAATAAGAAACATTTTAAAGTTTACATTCAAGAGACAATTAAAGGAAACTTGAAAAGTTGACCTTGTGAATATGATGGTTGATCATATAGATTTAGCATGAGAAACACTTTAAACTATAGTTAGCTATAGTTAAAGACAATCCAATGGAAACTTGAAGTTTGAACTTGTGATTACACAAATGGATCATATAAGTGGAATGTTTTATTAGAGTTAGTCTAATTTATAAGAACTCTATTGGTTAATATTAGGATTTTAAACTCTTGAAGTCTCAACGTAACAGTGGCACAGCAAAGGGAAAAGCATTTTGTCACTGAAAACTGAATTTCCTTTGGTTAAGGACATAGTAAAAGGTTACATCTGTAAATGATTGCTTCCAAACTTGTTTATCTTTTTTTATGAAACCTGTGAGCAAGGCAAACCTGTCTGTCTTTTTGATAAGAGATCTAGTGGTCTTAACAAGTTAATAAATTGACCAATGAGTTAATACAGTGCCTTGGGGTAGGGAGCTAGTTGTCTGTGTTCTATTGGTCAAGCTGTCATTAACTTAGCTGTCAATGTAATCAGAAATCTGGGAAGAATAAATTATAATCTAGATGTCAATTATTAATTAAAATGGCAGAGGTTGGCCTGTAGTCCACTATCTAAACAGTTCTCTCAGGTCCATATGGTCTCCATCACATCTTGGGAAGAGGCAATCTGGCTGGCCATCAGACCCAGAAGATAAGAGGCTTTTATTTCCCTGTGGAAGAAGAACATGGGAGAAATGACTCACGTTGTCTTAGGCAATATGAAACATTTAATTCTCCAGGTGTTTTCTCTTTGTCTACAGTTTAGGCCAAGCTCTGGCAGTAGGCAAGGCAATGGAACAGTCTTTCTCAGTGGTTATGATATCACAATCCAAGTAGAGTCTCTTGTTGCTGTACCTATATCTTCTTGAAGGCCTTGGAGGGTGACTGTTAGGATTTGGGAGTCTCTGTCTGTCATAATAAACTTAAACATTTAACCTGATATTTTTCAGATTTGTCACAAGATTGAGAGCTAGTATCTATTATGCATATCTGAGGTAGACAATTTGTCTCTATTTTTAATTATTTGCTCTAGACTGTACCTAGCAAACAAAGAGAGTATATTATAACTTAATGAGAGTAATGACAGTAGCAAAAACAAGGCTAAACATATTTTAAGGCAGTGATTTAGCCTTTTTTAATGTTGTAAATCTTTAAGTCAATATTAAAATTATTAACAAGGCAGGATAAAAATCATATAAAGACCTTATCTTAATTGAAAAGTGTCGTTTGAGACCTTTTCTTAAGTCAGATTGTTCTAAAATAAGAAGGCAGTGAAGTGAGAACTGCCCATAACAAAGATGGTGGATTGTCATGTGACAACCTTCAACCAAAATGATGCTGAAGCTACTGCCAGCCATGTAACTACCCTAAAGCTATTGAACAGGAAAGACTCGTTTGTTATACCTGAGAATGGAACAGCATTTATCTATAGAACCATGGGTGGCTATGTATCAGCAGAGAGAAAAATAAACATACAGAAATAGAAATAAACAGGTTTTGACTGATGGTCAGGGCATTATGCACATGTGAGGAGCTCTCTCCCTGTCACAGCAGGCAGCCTTTTCCTGCCACAGCTGGCTTAAAGCTGGGATGGACCAGAATGGAAAGAAATCAGGATAAAATTTCCCAGGAAGTAGAAGTATAAGACTGTCTGCTGCAGCAAATGGCTGGCAGCACTGGTGCAGCAGAATGAGTTAAGTCTGAAACAACATCTGGAGAGTGGTTGTAGAGCTGAAGAAGCAGGGAGCAGGGATTGGAGAGCTAACTAGCTGGATCAAGGAATTAAGTGGTTCGGAGCAAAGGTAGGGACACGCTTGCATATAGGAAACCTATTTTCTGGATCACTGGCAGGGGTTTTAAAAGTTTTTTCAAAGTGCCAGTAAGTGGCCTTTTAGAGATATATAGTGAGTACTGGGGCCATGTTGAGTGTAAGAATTTGGAAGCCTTTTAAACCAGGAGGTGTCTCAGTAGGGAGCCTGGAATTAGCAGCAAAGACATATTCATTGAATGAAAGTAGTTATTATTTGATTGCTAGTACCATTCCGAGGATAAATATAATAACTAGGCAAGCAAGCAACCAGGCTAGATTGCCAAGCTGTCATTTGCAAAGTAGAGGCAGAGCTATGGGCCAGTGCAGAGAAAGAATGGTTTACCTAGACCTAGGATGTTCCAACAGCAAGAGAGAGAGGGGGGGGGGAGAGAGAGAGAGAGAGAGAGAGAGAGAGAGAGAGAGAGAGAGAGATATTTCACCCAAGGGAAGAGATCCTAAGATGAGGAGTTAGCAAGAAGGTCCAGTCATGAAGACTGGATACCTCCATTCCTGAGGACACTAGAGGGTGGTTGGACCTCTCCTGGGACCAGGATCGTTTACACTGACCAGTGGGGTAACTTACCATTTTGACAATGTTTGGATGGAGAGATCCAGTGATCCATGACTGGAAAGTCCATGTGGTAGCAGAAAAGGTGAACCTGCAAGTATGTAAATCAAAGTTATAATACCAATAATATGTTTTGTAAAGCCGATGATATGCTTTGTAGAGCAAGGTATGGTGCAGTGGGAGGGGTACCTCCCTTGAGGTACCAGCCTTGAAATGGGTCTAGTACCAAATAGAGTTTGTTTGGCAGCATGGAAAGGAGATTGGTAAGGGAGTAGGGCAGAGAAAGAGAGGGAGGGGGGAGATAAAGAGAGAAGAGAAAACACTGGAGGGGGGAAGGAAAAAGAGAGAGAGAGAGAGAGAGAGAGAGAGAGAGAGAGAGAGAGAGAAAGGGGTCAGAGAGAACAAAGTGGGGCAGAGAGAGCCAAGAGAGGCCAAACAAAACTTTATATAACAAGCCATGCCTACATGCCTAGGTAACTGCTGGGCAGAACCTAGAAGAAATGTTACCATGCTAACAATACTTACACTGATGAAAATGACACAAAATATTAAAAATCTATATGTATAAATATAGATGTACATTGAAAAATTCAACACCCCATTCCCAATGATATATCAGTATGAAAAGAAATCTTGTCTGCTTATGACAGCTCCTGAGGTATGATTTCACAAACACAGTCTACTGGCTGACCAAAGAGGGTCTTGACACTTATGAACGCTTCATGCCTAAGCACTGGCAGAACATTCATGAAGCTTCTAAAATATTCTGTCATGTCAGCTACCCAAGCAAGAGGCTCCTGGAAAAGTGGGAGCAAAGGCCATTGAAAACAACAAAAAAATGAAGCTGTTAGAAGTCAGATGTTGGAGGAAGGACATAATAGCTTCACTCCTCCATGGGAAGCTGAATGAGGAGGTTGAAAGACTTGCTTGCAAATCTACAGTGACAAGGTTATTGGGCTTACATATTCATCACAAGTCTGTAGGAGTATGAACTCTTCCACAGCAGGCCTGTCCTTTAGTTTGGCCTGATATGATTTGTGTTTTCCATTTGGAGAATCACAGCAGAGCAGGTGGTTTATTGGTACCAGGAGGGGAAGAACAGTTACTAATGGAACAATAGTTACCTACTCATTCCCCATGTGCCAATGCACTTGAAGAATTGTCTCCTCTACATCACAGACACATAGCATGGCTTTTGTTTTCACTTCATAGCTCTCCCTAGAGGTGGTTTTCATTTTTTAATAAGCATTTTCTTTGTTCTGATCAAATGAATGACATTTCAATAGATCTTGAAAATCAATCCACTAGGCTACTATAATTCGTTCCAACAGATATAATAACATATCCAATGGAATTTTCCAATTAAAAGCCATGAAGGAACTTTAACCTTTAGTGACGTCAATTGAAACCTTCAGGAAATAAACGAACATTACCTAGTATGTCTTCTGTCTGACAGATATAAGAAGAGATTAGTCTACTGCCATTTGATCTCACGTATATCCCTGCTGGGAGCAGCTCTGTGGCCTGGATCTTTGAATCACTGGCTAAATGTATTTCTTCCCACCAATGAATTTTCCATCTCACTTAGACTCTGCTGCCACGGTGTGGGGAAATATCGAATAGAACATCAGCTCCAGAGGTACCTTTAGTCATTTTTTAAAAAACAAGACATAATCTGTCTATTCTCAAGTTTATTTAAAGAGAACTACTATTAAAATAAAGAAGTTCTCAGAGAGTAATATTCAATAAAATCTTTAGAGTTGGCAAGGAAAGGGATAGCATTATAAATACTTGATTATTTGGGTAATGACTTCAACTTCAAGTACAGTCGTCTCAATAAGTGCTGGGTAGCAATGAGATAAAGAAACTGTCCCCTCTGAGTATGTAAACCTCAGGCCTCCCTGCCCTCTTCCTGCCCTACCCTTTATTCTGAACACTCTTCCTTTTATTTTACTTCATAAGCTTTTAACTTTTTCTTCCTTTCATCTTTTCCTGGTTCCATTAGGAAAAGATATGGAACTCTGCTTCTTTGTTCAAGCTATTATGGTGACTGTGACTACAGTAAAATTAAATTCATGTTTGTACCTTTATTCCTACCGGGATATTTTTTTTTTTTTTTTGTAGTAAAGAGTAGTAGGTACAATGAATGTCAGAAAATGAGAAGTTGTTCACAAGATGCCATGGGATCTGGAGGCACAGGAAGCACAGCTTCCAAGGTTGCCATTCTAGTTATTTACGGTCAGTTCAACACATTGTTTGCTGAGCTTCAAAAATACCATCTTCCAATGGCTGGTGGCCACAACTACAGATGCCAGGAATTCTATTGTGCACTAAATAGGGACAGTGATTGCTGTCTACAGTTAAAGGCTATTGAGATTTATAGAAATGAAAGACAAGTCACTATTAAATAGAGAATTTCTTTATACTTTAATACATGATATTTCAGAAAATTGCAAGTGCTTTTAATAGAAAGGTAAAGATCTTTCCAACCTCCTTTGGAAATATATTTCATGTATGTTTTATTAACTCTGTAATGAAAAATTATTATTTATCTAATTTTCATGATACACAGGAATGAAGGTACTGATCAAAAATAGAATAGATGAAAAGTAGAATATCCATAAAATGGTCTTGAATCAAAGACTATATAAAATGGAATTATAAAATGCAAATCTACTACATTTTAGGTCATTTACCTGATAGCTACATCATAACCTTGACTTTTCTTTATTGGGTCTTTAATATACTATGTCTTACTATGGAATGATATGAAAACCCTTATCCATTTTAAAATTATTAAATTTGGAAGCAGAATTAGAATATAGAAGTTGGTTTGAGAGACTAAATAAGTGAGAGAATTAATCTGCTGAGAATGTCTATGCACAAGTAAGTAAATGCAAGACTATATCTGTTATTGAAAAAAATAACATGGAAGATAATAACAGGAGGTCAAGATATGAGCTCCATTTTATAGCATGGAAAAGTGAGGCTTAGTGTATATGACTGACTCAATCAATAATGAGACTTAGATAAAAACCGTTTCTCATATTATCACATTTAATAGAGGTATTGTTTTATACACACACACATATGTATGCATATGTATATGTACACTAATATATGAGTGGGAGTAATATAGAGAGAGAGTTTACCCATATGCATATATATGAGTTGATTTTCAAGAGTAAAATAATCTACAGTTTCACTGGAGTAAGTATAAAGTCCTTGCTCTAAACTCTGTAAAATACATTTGCTTATCTTGAACTGCACATATTTTTATTGAGTACATTTAAAATTAAGCCTTTTTTTTTCTTTCTTTTTTTTTGCCAAGAAAGTAAAAGAAAACAATAAGAAAACAATAAGCTAATTGACGGTTTCATTATCCACTAAGTTCTCGTGAAGTACACATTTCTAGAGCCACATTCATTAACATCAGTTCTGTGGTAAAATAAAGGAAAATAGCTCAATATTGAGTCTTTTCCTGATAAGAAACAGATTGTTGCCATTCTTAAATCCATTGTTGAGTGCACTGAAAGCACACATACGAAAGTGGAGGGATTACAGCCTCCAAGTCGGGTTTGAGCTCAAAGATAAGAGGAAAAATATTGAAATAAGTGGCAGGTTTAAAATAATCATAATCCTGTAAGATGACAGGGATACTGCATTGTCCATGGACCTTGGTTCAATTTTGTCATCTGTTGTGAGTTCAATAACAGTACCAGGCCATAAGGAATCTGAGAGATTAAATGAAGTGGTATGTATAACACCGTAACTGATAAATGCTTTTATAAGGAAGTACCTGCTTGCTAATGTTAGTCATTGTTATCCCAAGAAGGAAGGGGATAAGGAAAGATGGTACAAGTTGTCACATTGTCCTATCAAGATACCAAGAGTAATTGTAGTTCATACTAAAGGTGTGATAGTGGGGAATAAGGTAATATTTCTAACACAGTGTCTAACAGAGACTATTATTATTATTGAAACAAACATGGTTGTGAAAGCCTTGGGAAGTACTAAGAGCTTCTCAAATGAGGTTTAATGTGTTTCTTCTCCTTTCTTGTCATAGAAGCTCTTTTTAAAAATATGTTTATGATTTATAGTATAACATGATATAGAATATACTTTTTAGCTATGGTAAGCCTTAGAGTATCATGGATATGGTGAAATAATTCAGCTTAATCCTGTCAGGGAGAGGTATGCAGATTCATGGTGAGCAGTCAAAATGAAGTTAAGTCTTGGGGAATAAAACGGAACTTACCTAAGAAGAATCCACTTCCATTTAAGGACCATAGCAATTTACAGTGATGGAAATTAGCAAGTTGATATTTTTTGTGAGACATTGGAAGAAGATCGTTTCTTAGTGATGATATTTTCATATCACTCTACTGTTCTGTGCTGCTCATAATGGTCACCTCACCTTCTTGTAACATGGAGGCCAACAGTCCTATCTGTGCATCACTAAAGTAGAAGGACATAGATAAGCCTGGAGCCAATGCTTGCAGAGAAGAGACTTGCCCTGTATCCCTAGGCAAACTCTCAGAACTCTCAGAGGTAGGGCTAGGGCACATGGAGCCAGCCAATATAGAAATTGTGACTATTCTAGTAGGGGCATGTCAGTACTCTGAACTAAATCAGAGTTATGTAAACAAGAAATATTATGGGGTAGGAATGACTGAGTAGATAGCCTACATATGTGTTATAGTACAATGCTCTCAAAGAAGGGTGCAGGACCTCCTTAACTCGGAGCCCACAGGCTACTTCTAATGAGCTCGAAGTCCTAACCAGTGATGCATGTGTGTATGTGTGCACATGTTCATGCGTAGGACACTGAGGAGTTCACAAACAGCAGAATGGATGGAGAGTGACGACAATTTAGATTCACTAAAATAATAGAGTCAGAAAGTACTCCTAGCTAAGAGTTCCCTGGAGAACCACGTGGGCTATAAGTGATGGGAAATGCCTTTCGAGAGCTGTAGACTGGTTAAAATATCCTGCTGCTCCTATTGTATGTCCCATTCTAATCTCTGGGACACATGTCCCAGTGTTCAGATGTTCTCTTAACTGTTAAGTGTTCTTGAGGACTAAAGACAGAAAAGAAATACATTGAATGAAACCACACTGTTCTAAGTAAAAATAGAAGGAAAATAGATGCCCTTAAAATGTCCCTTATCTGGTAAATTACGTACATTAGAACAGGTGTTTTCTTTCAGAAATTCTAAAATCTCATTGTTTTTGTATACAAAATGAGAATGATAAAGTATGGAATATTTGATTGTGGACATGTGGAATTTTCTTGATTATTTTCTATAGCTGAGCATCTGGTTCTGTTAAAAAAATAAAAGCCTTGCTGAATCCTGAGGAGACAGAACAGAAATAAATATGCACAGGTTTCCTGTTATGTATATTTCTACTTGCCAAATAGTGATACAAAGATGATGTTTTGTCCATGCTAGCTGATCGTAATTATCGTTGTAAAATTTCACTTCAGCATAACTAAGACACATTGCTTGCAAGTTGACATTCACCTCTTAGGAATGGCTCTGTTGAGAAATAGTATTTGCCTATAGTGCCACCCAGTGACATATTTTTAAACTGCATTCTGTTCGTTGGGATGGCATCTTAGCCTTGTATTTTTAATGCACCAATTGTAGTATATTCGAAGCCAACGAGTGTCTGAAAGATTAGTGGGACTAACTGAAACTTGCTGTCTGTGTAAATGTGTACTTTAACCATTGATGATTAAATCATAGAAATTCAGTATAATATGAAAATATTTGGACATGTAGTCAAATATGACATTGAATTTTATTTCACATTTTGTTCTTACTATTTATTGTTAGGTAGTAGAAAATTTATAGTTGTACGTGTGAACTCTATCTTGTTTGTGCAGGGTAATCCTCAGTGGTGGGATTCATTGTGTTGTTTTGCTTAGTTCACTTATATGTGAGAAACACAAGAGTTAGCTAATGTAAACCATCAAAGATCATTCAAAATAGCATGTGTTATTAGGTAGTGGTGACAAATGAATGTAGCATGTGTATCCAGTTCCAATCACAGAGATGCATTACTGCTTTAGATTTAATACATATTGAAGGGGCTATATTGATAACCCACTAGGTAAACAGGCAAAGCTTTAATAACGCTGCATGGATTTGCCTATGCCTACTTAATTTCCACAGATATACTGAGAAGCAAAAGCTATCAGCATTTTTGCTTTACATACCACAGATCCCACGAGCTAATTTTTTTATACAATGTCTCATGTCTACGGAAGGTAGAATTAGGATTTGAGTTATTATAGTCTGGCTCTTTTATCTACATTCTTAGCTAGTTTTGTTGTTGTTTTGTTTTGTGCTTGTTTTCTTTTTTTTAATATTTGTTTTGGAATCATGGAGTTTCTAGTACTCAATTAATAATTTTGCTTTTTACTGAAAACAAAAGACAATGAATAGTACAGATCTCCTTAGACTTAAGGGGAAAAAAACACCTCTAGGTCAATACTTATAGTTCTGAATACAGCACAGACTGCTGTTTAGTATTTGGTGATTGCATTCTTATTAACATAATTCAAATGTGTAAAGAATGTGTATAGCAAGCAATGTTCTTTTAAATGTGTTCATTTGATTAAAATATAATTACATCATTTACCCCCTTCCTTCTTATCTGTCCAACTTCTACCATGTCCTCTCATCTGTTTCCTCTCAAATTTATGGCCTCATAATTTTTATTATTAAATATATATGCATATGAGAATACAAATATAAATGCAATCTGATTCTTAATCTACTTATTATTGCTTATATGTGTATGTTGCTGAGGCTGACCACTTAGCATTGGAAAATTATTTAAGGAGTTCATCCCTGGAGAATACTAATTCTCCATCTCAGTAGTCTTTATTTTTTCAATTGGATATTTTATTTATTTACATTTAAATGTTACCCATTTCCCGGTTTCCTCTCTGCAAACCCCAATCCCATTCCCCTTACCTGCTTCTATGAGGGTGCTCTCCCACCCACCTACCCACTCCTGCCTCACCAGCCTATCATTCCTCTACACTGGAACATTAAGCCTTCACAGGACTAAGGGCCTCCCCTCCCATTGATGCCAGATAAGGCCCCTTCAGCTCCTTCAGTCCTTCCCCTAACACCTCCATTGGGATCCCTGTGCTCAGTCCAATGGTTGGCTTCTAGCATCCACATCTGTATTGGTCAGGATCTGTCAGAGCCTCTCAGGAGACAGCTATATCAGGCTCAAAATGACAACCAACAAATTGAGAAAAAATCTTTACCAATCCTACATCCATCAGAGGGCCAATATCAAATATATACAAAGAACTCAAGAAGTTAGACTCCAGAGAACCAAATAACCCTATTAAAAATGGGGAACAGAGCTACAAAGAATTCTCAACTGAGGAAACTGGAATGGACGAGAAGCACCTTAAAAATATTTAACATCTTTGGTCATCAGGGAAATGCAGGTCAAAATGACCCTGAGATTCTACCTCAGACCAGTCAGAATGGCTAAGTTCAAAAACTCAGGTGACAGCAGATGCTTGTGAAAATGTGGAGAAAGAGGAACACTCCTCCATTGCTGGTGGGATTGCAAGCTGGTACAACCACTCTGGAAATCAGTCTTGCGGTTCCTTAGAAAATTAGACATAGTACTATCTGAGGACCCAGCTATACCCCTCCTGGGCATATACCAAGAAGATGCTCCAACATGTAATAAGGACACATGCTCCACTGTGTTCATAACAGCCATAATTATACTAGCCAGAAGCTGGAAAAAACCCAGATGTCCCTCAACAGAGGAATGGATACAGAAAATATGGTACATTTACATAATGGAATACCGTTCAGCTATTAAAAACAGTGACTTCATGAAATTCTTAGGCAAATGGATGGATCTAGAAAATGTCATCCTGAGTGAGGTAACTCAATCACAAATGAAAATATGTGGTATGGACTCACTGATAAGCAGATATTAGGCAAAGAGCGTGAAATACTCATTTTCCACTATTTATCTTGGCAGGTTAACTGGCATTTTCATTGTTAAGGTCCTGTTTAAAGTGCCACATTGCTGAAATTTCATGAGTGCAGCTGCATAGCCACAACTATAAGATGTTTAGCAGAATTCTTGGTAATTTAGTTCTTAGAATCTTCCCACATTTTTCTTCTGTGATATTCTCTGAGTCCTAGAAGTGGTGCATGAGTTGAGATGTACCAATTGTTTCTGGGCACATCCTTCATTATTTGTTCTTTGCATTTTGATTACTTATGTGGCTTTCTGTAATGGTTTCTACCTGTGGCAAAAAAGGAGAAACTTCTTTGATGAGGGGTGAGAACTACATATATCTATGGGTATGCGGATAAGAATTTAGAATGTAAATACTTATAATGTTTTGGAAAATGTCAGTAGTAGCTTCTCCTCTAAGTCCATGTCCTCACTAGCAATGGGTATTTGGTGGTTTACTATACCAAGCATCATTTCTCTCCTGTTATGTCTTAAATCCAATTAGAGAGCTGCTAGTCAACAGCAAGACACAAAGTGCCACTATTGCACCCGTAGAGATTTCCACCATGTTGGTCATGTTGTGGTTCAAAGGCACCGTATCTGCTAGGACTATTGATTGCTTTCCTATCTAGACAGCTTGCATACTGAATTCTGATAGTATGACAGATAATAAAGTCAGGGAGGAAACTTTTATGTAAGATCCAGCTTGAGGAGAAAAAACAAAGCATATAAGGATAATTTCTCTGAATTCCACTTACACTGATATAAGGCAATAGTCCAGCTGTAGTCAAAGTAAACTCTTTTATGATCATATATCATCAGTGACTTAGACAATAATATCACAGTTAACCATACACATTTTAAAACTTTGAGAAGACAGGACAAATCATACAGAGAATGAAAAAAATGTCAACATCAGAAATTCCAGTGTTAGAGATTAGAAGCCCTGTTGGTAGTCAATCTTGACTACCAACTTGATGAAATTAGAACTAATGTAGAAATGAATCTCAAGAATCATCTGTGAGTAATTATCTAAACTAGGGGTTGTTTGGGATGTGAAGACCCATTTTAAACATGGGCAGTGCTGTTCTACTGGCTAGGGTCTTCGACTAATGCAAACGAGAAGATGAGCTATTAGAACATCCCTATCTCTCTGCTTCCTGATTGTTGATGTAATATTACCCCATGCAATAAGCTTCTGCTATTGGGATGGAGTATACCCTGGAACTGTGAGGCATAATAAGCCTTATTCCTGTGGTTTTGTCTTCAAAGTTTTCCTTGCACTGTTCCATGCTTGGAAGACACACATGAAGTGGTAAAGTTATGTGTGATGTTATGCAAAGAAGAGTGAATCATGAGCACATTTGACATATGTTCCTACTTTGCAATCGTAATGTAACGTTGTATTCTTGCACAGCAAAATATATCTGTTTTAAAAGTACGTTTTTATTTATACAAATTTGTGTGCATGCAAACATGTATGTAGGGAGACATTAAAGCCAGAAGATGGAACCAGGTTCCATGGAGCTTGAGTTGTAGGTAGTCATCAGTTGCCCAACCTGGGTTCTAGGAATTTACTGCTGAGCCATTTCCTTAGGCTCTAGTCAACAGTTTTACACTGACTTCTAAGAACTGAACCAAGTCCTTCTAGAACAGACTCAGTGAAAATCAGAGATAATAATATATGTAATATATAATAATAATAAATAAATATTATAGATAATAAATTGATAATGTGATGGAAAGTAAGGTTCTAAGCACATCATTGTGATGAAATTCATGACATTACTGAATAATAAGTTCCCCAAACCAAAATATAGGTTATTTGGTTCCCAAACTAGGTCTTTTGTATGCCTAACACAAGAGAAGGAGATGAAATTTACAAATCAAAGAAATTCATGCTGCCTTTTTAGTAGCTACAGTCTTAAAAAGTGTTTTGGAAATGTTGAAATCATAGAGACTATATTGTTAAGCCACTTTTAGTTCTTATAATTGCAGTTATTTTACTTTGTTTCTTAATATTGTCATTTATAAAAGAATATCAATATTTACTGACCTGGTATATAAACCTGTAAAGTATAAATCCTGTTTGATCATTTTTAAATTTTGAGGAATTTCATTTTTTAATGTTTTGATAAATTAACCTACTTTGTGAACACTCATTCTCTTGTGTGTATGTGTGTGAGCACAGGTACATATGAAGGTAAAAATAATTGTCAAAACCACCTCAATGCAATACTTGAAAGATAAAACAGCCTTTTGAAGTAAAGATTACATTTATTAACTCTGAAATCAAAGGATCTATGCATACGTTATAGTTTTTTATTTCAAAATGACTGTGTAAATGTCAGTTTTAATAAACGTCCTGAAGATGAAATACTCCCATCAGTATGTGGATATCTAAAGAAGTCCTCGGTGCACACCTTTAATCCCAGCACTTGGGAGGCAGAAGCAGGGAGATTTCTGAGTTAGAGGCCAGCCTGGTCTATAGAGTGAGTTCCAGGACAGCCAGGGCTATACAGAAAGACCCTGTCTTGAAAAAAAAAAAAATCAACTAAAGAAGTCCTCTATGATCTCAAGATACAATGCTTCTTACATGATACCCAAATTACTTCCTGCTTTATATACACTTAGATTTGATTATATTACAAACACTAGAATTATTTAATTTTATATGAAGAACATGTATTTTATTTTTTGTTTCTTTCCCAGTGATTTGATATTTAAAATCTATGCCATAGGATGACACAGTTCTACTAAATTTGAATTCATAACAATTCACATGCCCATTCTTGCTAAGACATTTCAATGAGACATTTGCAAAGACCCTGCTATGCAAGTGTGCAGTGCTCAGTAGACTTTTAAGTGTGTCAGCTATGAGCTGTGCTTTTGTTATAAAAGTAGCAAAGGAAATTCATGGTCTATTTGCTGCTTGTGGTTCGCTAGTTTGGTTTTACTATTTGATTTTGAACCAAAGATATTAATTTTTGTGTTATTTACTGTGCCTGACATTGTCTTGCAAGAGAGTTGTGACTCACTTTATTAGCCTATTCACAGATTCACAGTTCCTTTCTGTGCTCTTATTTGCCCAGCTTCCATTTATGCAGTCTAACTCCAGGGTTGTTAAACTGACTTTCTTTTGATTCAAGGCTTTGTCTGCAAAACAAAAGAAAAACAGACTAAGAAGTGACCAATGCACCATCCTAGTAGATTCCGTAAATGTTTATATCACTAAGATGTATTGCTATTAATAGTCTACTCTCAAATCAGAAAAGTTCAAATGTATCAGCATATTAAGACTATTCAGGTCCTTGGTTATTCATTAGCTATTTTTTTCATCCACCCATCCATTTGATTCTTTATTTAATTAAATTAAGCCAGTTATATTTCTAATTCATTATAAAAGATAATTGATTCTTTAAAAGTAGCAGCAGGATGACAACCAAATTTCTAATATCTGAAATCATCTTTCCTGTTGCCTTTACTTAGGTAACCACTGAAATTTTGAAATCTGGTTTCTACTGATGGTATTTAGCTGAATTTTTCTGCAATATCTTATTGTACATTTATATTTATATTTTATAAATAAATTGTAGCTCTTGGAGCATCAAAATACAGAATATATATGTGTGTCTGTGTGTGTGTGTGTGTGTGTGTGTGTGTGTATTCTACCCATAGACTTCTGTCATACGAATCTATGTCTGCTAGTTTTATTAATGCCTTTGTTTTATGTCTGTATGTTAATGATCAACCCCAATTTGAGAAAACCAATTTTGTTCCTCCATGTACTGAAATGATATTCTAATGGGATCATTAGTTGTCTTTCTTTATAGTCTGTGTAATTCACACTTTATCTTGTGTAAAAAAAATAGGGAATAAATTAGATCTACTTTAGCAGTAATCAGGTCTGTAGAAATGAAGCTATGCTCAGAGTGTAATAGGATGTTTTAGTCTCTGGGTTGTAGTTAGACCCAGTTTATGTCAGAAAATAATGAGATGAGCATAAACAACTTGCAGTATTCTGTAGGAATCCCACAATTTTCCTACCACCCATTATTTATCATAGGATCAAAGGTGATGAAGATTATAAAAATCTTCACATAGAATTCATAATAAATAGTATCTTGAGATATCTAATGGGATAGAAAATAAAATCTTTTCTGTTTGTCTGTTTGGACTCTAGCTCTGGAGTGAAATATTGGAGCAGCCAAAGAACCTCTCTGGAACTTGCTGAGAGGTTGTGTAACTGATGTCTTACACTCTCATTCACTCTATTAAACAACAGGCAAAAGAACTTGATATTATGATAATCAGTCTTAAGTCTGTGTATTTAGACTCTTGGTTTTTCTCCTAACTTTTATATTTTGAAAGAAGGTAATCCATTCAAGTAAAATATACACATTTTCTGAAAAGATAGCTCAATGATCTTGGGTTGTTTACTAGGTGGGCATAGAAGACTCTATTGCTTATTCTGAAATTGATAGGTAGCAGAAAATCAAGGGATACTAGAATGGAATTTAATACTTCTTAGCAAAGCTTGAAAAATGCCTCCAAGAATTTCTAATGTACATGCATATAAACACAATCTGGTCCCTTGTTCTCCTGGATAACTTTGAATGTAGGGGGCAGTCTAGAATTTCTTGACAGAGAGAGCATAGAGAAAGGAAATAAATTTGGTCAAGTTCCTGCATTTGGTACATAAGTGCATTAATGATGCATGGATATCTTTGAAGACAGTTACAACCAAATTGATATGACTTTGAATGGCATCCCCAGGAGCATAGACTCAATACTTAGGAGTTGTCTGGAAGGCCTGGGTGAACAAAGAGTGAAAGAGCCAAGGCTAGTGGCCAGTAAGCAAGTGATACCCTGTCAAAGAGAAAAGAGTCTACACTAGGTTGTTGGGCTGCTAGCTCACTTTTAATTGGGTGAAAATAATAGTAAATTACTTGCTGATTGACATGGAGTTTACAGGTCTTGACCATTACAAAGTATAGCTTTTCCGGAGTTAATATACTTTTCTTCTTGGAAAACACAGGTAATGAGAGTATTTTAGAAGGGCTTTATGGACCATGGCTGGAAGAATCTTACCTGGGCTTCTCGATACAGGAGTGATCTCTGGAAGAGCACTGGAATTCTGACAAGAGTTGTAGGCTGGGATATGAAGATGAAGGGATGTTTATTTCTTTCTTTTATTTACTTATGTGTTTTTGTTTGATAACCCATGAAGTCCAGTATGTCCATAGTCCAGTATGTTTCTACAACTATGCACAGATGATGAAACTTTCCAGTGCTTGCAGCATCCTCAGAAAAGAATGGTTTGTTTTTCTCCAGTTACTATCCAGTTCAGCAAGGGATGAGGCCCAGATATCATTTACCATATATGTTGGCTGGGTTGGTCTTATGGAGATACTTTGCAGGTATTATACACAGCTGCTATGAGTTGTTGAGTGTCATAGTCATGCTATGTCCAGAAGAGAAGATCTCACAAGTTTTTCTCCCTATCCCCATGCTTTCCACTCTGTTTTACTCCTTTTTCCATATTTCCTGAGTCTTGAGATTATAGGTAATTTGATCACTGTATGCATGCCTCATATAAGTACAAATATTTCATCTTTATATTTAGTACCTTGACCAGTTATTCATCTCTCCCTTGATTGCTTCTCACTGCAAAAAGAAGCTTTTCAAATTTGATGGTATAAACATAACTATTTAGAAGACAATTTTATGGCCTGGCCATATAACAAAATAACAATAACACTTTATATTTTAGGGTTTATATTCTCTCTAGCTGTGAACTTTTGTCCAAGTTTGTAATAGTGGACAAGAAGTTCTCTCTTATGATGAGGACCTCAATTCCAAACAGAAATTAATTAGTTACTCCTTGACAGTAACACCACTATTGCAGCAGTTGGCACATCTTGGCTGGCAGCTAGGTATTGCAGCATGCAGTGCCCCATGCTGGGAAAGATCATTAATGTCTTTCTTTATCTGGTAGCTTGCTTAACAGCTTCTGATATAAAGGCTAGCAATCAGGGAAGTTGTTTTTGAGTCATTTTGAGATTTAGTTGTCCATGTTTAAAGCTAAAATGTATGGTCTCTATAACATGTAGGTTCTGTGAGATGAAGCTGTTGTTTTGAAGTACTCTGGGATTTCTAACCCAGTAACTCATAAAGAGTTATCACATTCCTTATTTAGAAATTTTCATTTAATAGTCAATGTCTTCTTAGATTGACCTTATCCACTCACAAAAGTTTTTTTCTTTCTATATCTTTTCAAGGTGTATTTTGAAATATAATTCTTAACTAGGGGCTTTCCTTAAGGCTTTTTCATATATCCTTAATTTAATGCACAGTATTCCTTCCTTTACTTCTATTTCACATGTGTTCTTCTGTCTCCAATTACACATGTTTTAGTTGGGGTGTGTGATCATATCCCATTCTTTTATCAACTATTCACTCCTGCTTTCTGCCGTGTCTACCATGCCTCTCCCTGATTATGCCTTTCTTATCCCAGTGGTCCACTTCTCCACCCTTTTTATACCTATAGTAGAATAACCTCCTCCCTCACCAATCCTGTTTCTTACCTGAGACATATAAAGGAAATATTGGCTGATTCGCACGTCTAAGGTTCCAATCCCATGTTAGAATCTCTGTGTGTTTTATCTTCCCTTTAGCCTTAGAGATATTTTAATATTTCTTATTGAGGGAAAAATGTCTCCATACAAGATTAGGCGGTATAAAATGAGTTTGAGAAGGTAAACCATAGCGATTTCTGTTCCCTATAAGTTAATGTTGCATACAAATTTCAAAATAAAGTGTGAGAAGGTATTTCAACATTATTCAAATTTATATTCTTTCAAATGTGGATTTTATTCTTCTTAATGTGAACTTTTAAACAGATACTGTAGCAAAAGCTCTCAGAGCTAAATGACATACGTTTTAGTGTTATGAATTTATAAGTTTATGAGAGTGGGTATACTTAAAAAGTTCCTCTTTAAGTGTATAATCTGACCACATAAAATTAATAGGAGCTTTCAATACACAGAGACAGAAAAAAAGAAATGAAGACTGGAAGTGAGTACAAAAGGGTAGCAAGAGAGAAGGAAGCATAGAAAAAGAAATGAGAGAAAGGAAGAGATTTTTATAAACTCTATTTCATTAATTTTCCATTGTGTTATGTAAAACTTAAATTAACTATTATAAAACACACTGCATTCAACTTGCAAAACTGACAGCCTAAGTAATTGTATGTATCAGAACCATTTTATTTCCAAATGAAAGAACTTTGTGATGTTATATTCTTTTCATCCGGTCTGAAAGGATGTGTCAAAATTCTCATTTCATTCAATGCTCACCTCATTCTATCAACTGTTTGAAAATAGGCAGGCAATGATTAAAACATGACATGTGTTCTGATTGTTTGGGAAACTGAGTAGTAATACCTTTTGGTTAGAAGACAAATTCAGAATACCTGTCCTTCAGTCTTTTCCAACATTAAATTAGGTGGAACTCTCAGAAGAAAATAATGATGCATTTAAATATATATGCGAATTTTGGGCTCATGTGTGTGGCTATGTGCTATTCAGTTTTAATTATCCAGGTTTCAAAACCTGAAATCACCTGGGAAAAGTGGTCCTTAGTTGAAGAACTGACTGGATCTGATTGGTCCATGGCAATGGTTGATGTAGGATGGCAGATGCAGGGTAGACAGCACCATTTCTAGGCAAGGAGATCTACCTTTACAAATAAAGCAAGCTGCACATGAGTCGTAAAGGAAGCCAGGAAACAGCATTCCTTCATCATCACAGATTCCAGGCTGCTTTTCCCCAAGATCTGTTATTACTGCAATAAAACTGAACTCAAACAATTTGCTTTGTCAGTCCTCACTTCTATTTTGTTTTTCATTGTACTTTTTGTGTTTTTTATTTTAACTTTTATTCACTTTACATCCCAATCACAGACCCTCCCCTCCTCTCTTCCCAGTCCCACCCTTACAAATCCATACCCGCATTGCCCCCACCCCTTCTCTCAGAGAATGGGAGCCCCTCTTGTGTCCCATATCCTGGGGCATCTAGTCCCAGCAGGTTTAGGCACATCCTTTCCCACTGAGGCCCATCCCAGCAGTCCAAGTACTGGGTAAAGGATCCAATGGCAAGGAACAAAGACCAAGACAACACCCATTGTTTATAGCAGATTCTCTCTTGTTCACTGCGATATACCACCAGGTTAGTTGGACTGCAAGTTCAGGTGAGATGATTCATATGTTTCTGACACCAATGTCTTTGTATGGGCATTCAAGGATTATATGGAAATAGTTATGCTTCTTTCTAGCTTTTTACATGGCTTATGAGAATCTGTACTCAGCTTCTTGAGCTTTGGAAAAGTAATTTAGCCACTAAGCCATCACCTCAACTTCAACTAAATATACTTTTAATACATCATAGAGAAATTAGAGTATAACTGAGAAGTTAATAAGATAATTTCTTAACTTCAATGCTGAACAAATTAAGATGTAAGGCAACAGTGAGTTAGGCATTAATGGGACTGCAGAAAAATAGAATTAATGAAATGTTCAATGTAATTTATTTTCATCAGAGCTTTTAGTTGAAGTAGATAGATCACTAAAATGTCTATGACTAAAGCAATGAACTTTTTAAGAGTCATTGTTAAAATCAATATAGCAAGGACCCTGCTTTTTAATCAGTTGAGAGTAAATTCAATTATTGCTTGAGAAGTTGTTTGTTTGCTTGGAATTTAAATACTTTATTGATATATCCTCAGTGCCTAGAATTCATTTTTTCCTTCTCTCTTTATTTAGTGTAAGTATGGAATTGTTCCATAACACTGAACACAAAGCTAGGTGTTGATGACTAAAATAATTAAGTTAAAGTTTGTGCCCCTAGACATCACTTTTGCTCACAAATGCATAAAGTGAATAATTATAATATCTGATGAAATCTATGATGTAAATATCCTGTGAGATAAGATAAGAAGCCTGCCATAAGCAAAGCAATGCTATGTCAGAGGCTACTTTGAGAAGAAATTGCTACTGGGTCCTTCCTGACAGCCATTCTTCAATGAAAAATTGCCAATAATCTTCATTGGTTTGCTTATAAGTTTTTATTTATTTAGACTTAGACTTTTTTCTCATAGGGACCATATATCCCTATGGAAAAGACTGACAAGAACCTGTACATGTCATTAAGTCTGTTCTTGTTGTGGGTATCTAGATGTGGGGAACTTTAAGAGCCTCACATTCAATATGTGTTGAGCTTGTTTTTATTCTGTTTTCATCTTATACTTGAAAGCTCTGTCCTCTGACTCTTTGACTTATTATTAGGTTTTTTACTTTCCTCTGCATTCTTGAGTCTTTTTTCCTGATAAAGAAACATTTGCTTCCTGACTGTTTATATTCTGTGTATAGATATTATTTTATATTTTCTATATTCTATATGAGTGATGTATTAGTTTTCTTTTACTTTTAAAATTTACCTCACATGATTAGTTTAATCCAAGTAGCTAGATTCATGTTCTGTACCAGTTTTCCCGGATATGGTTCTTATAGAGCATGCCTGAATCATAAAATTATCATTTGATTTTGGCTTTTCTAAAATTTATTGGCATTGTCTCTCTATTATCCCCACAAAGTTCATATAGATAAAAGAGAATTAAATTAGGAAAGAGCTATATTTTGAAAAACAAGTTGTTGTGCATGGGACATAGACAATGATACTGATATTGCTAGCTTAGAGATACAAATAAATGGATGTTGGACAGGAAAGCCGTAATTCTTGTTGTGTAAATATATGCAAAGGGAAGAGGTTATAATGATGGATGTGGTAATGGATTAGAGCCACCAATATCAATGTAGAATGTATTTAACTAAACATGGTCTGGTGGTTGCCAAACCACAAAAACCTAGGTGTGGGTATAGTTGTGTGCTTGAGGTTGAATCCAGACATGAATTCTCTTGCAGTATCACCTGAGTAGAACTGGAAACAAGGTTACCTGGCAGAAATTAGCAAATGTAAGATCCAGAATCTGGTTGAAAACGTGGAACAATGAAATAAAGGTGTTGAGATTGCAACTCAATGAGAAATATAAATATTCATAAATGGAAACTGAAACTAAGCAACAAACAAAAGACAATTTCTGTGCAAATACTTCTATCGATTTTTTTTGTTTATTTTTTTATGTTCTCACAGACACAGAGCATAAATTGGTATTCCTTAGGTTGTTGGCTGTATAAAATGATCTTTCAAACAGAGGAAAATAAAAAAGTTTAAAAAATAAGGAATAACTTACAGTATAAGCAAAGCTTTCCAAATGCTACCTCAGCTGTGTTAGTATACAGTCTGCCTCTTGGTATAGTGCATTAAAATTATTTTTACCCCTGCAATCTCTTTCTTAAAACATGGGTCTTCCCTAATCATTGAAAATGAATGCAAGACAAGTTCCAACTAAGGGACATTGTACATGATACAGAAAGTTATTTGTCAAGTGGACAGCATGTTTGTCAGAAATAAAGAGAGTCTGAAGAGTGTCAAAATGAAGAGAATCACAAAGGGACAGGAATGTCATGCTGTATCGTGAGATTGTTCCTGGAATAAGAAAGCATTCAGAGAAAAGACAATGCCTCTGAATCAAGTCTGACCTTAAATTTCAAGTAGATTCACACCAATTCTAAATCAGTGCAACATACAATGTAAGATCAATAATAAGAGAATCTGTGAATGGCACCTCCAAATACTCTTTGTACTTTCCTTTGGGATTATACACTTGAAATAAAATATAAAACCGTGCTAAAATTAATAACAACTCTATATAAGGAAATCTGTCATCCCTCATAAATGACACCAGGAAGGGAAAAAAAAATTTGGAGAGATTAATTAGAACTTAGTTTTGGATGACACCATTGATAAGTATATTTCAATGCAAAGCAGACACTTAAGGGGGAAAAAAGCTCCTATTCTTAGCATTTTCTTGTGTTCAGTCAATAGATTAGGTAATGAGAGAATTACATACACTGCAAGTGTTGTGAATATCAACAAAATCCACAATTACAGTAGTTTCGTGAAGAGTTCTGCAGATGAACCCTTCTGTGTCCTTTGATCATGGGAGACAGGGAGATAAAAGTATGAAAACAACTAGTATAGCAAAAGTATAACAGCCCACTAATACCTTAGTCCTACATTCAGCTTATAAACTCAGCTTTTATCTTGGAAGTTGCTTTGCAGTTGTGGAATTAACAAATCTCTGTCCAAATCCAAGTCCAGGGTTTCCTATGAGTACACTGTCTATGACTTCTACCCACGATTGCAAAAGAAACTGAATAATTCAGTGTAAGAAGATTGTTTGAGATGATCAAAGAGCATCACAGAGAAAGAAAAAAGAAAATAGAGTATATACTTTTCTGCTCTGTTTCCAGGAAGCTATCCTGAAATCGTCAACTTGCAAAGCTATGAAGGAAATCAAAACTGATTTTCTGGATTTTTTTTTTGTTCTCATGAACTTCTTTCCCATTTTCAAAGAAAAAATAATAAGGTGAAAAGCACAATAGCAGGTCTTGTTCAGCTCTAAGAGAAACTAGTGAACTCATTACTTGGGCAATTTTGCATAGAAATGCTATTTTAACTAGAGATAGGAAGGTATCATAATTTTGTATTTATTTCCTTTAACAGGTTTGGTTAAATGGCTACTTTTTGACAGCCGTCCTCATGACCAGGACAGTAGGTTTGAGGGATAAGAAAAACCTCAAAGAATCAAGAAGTAGATAAGAGATGTGACTAACAATCCAGCTGTTGTGCTAAACACTATGGGAATAATGTAAATATTTAAGTCATTAATGATGTTAGCAAGGAGCCTGTGATTCTAATGAGACCAAAGAAAGCTTTACAAAGAATGCATGTAACCTGAAACTTGAGAGATGAATAAGATCTTGAAGTTTTACAAAAGTATGGAAAGTAATTTGTATAGATGTAACAAAGAACATCAATACAGATGGAGATGACAGAGTATATCAATGCAGGAGGATCAAAAGTGACTTCGAAGATCTAAGATTGGACTGAAGACATTGCATCACAATTTTGAGTTTCAAAGTGTTACCTAAAACTAGAGAATATATATGGTATTATGTAGGTGATAAGAAGGTTCAGGGAGCCATCAAGAGACAGTTTGTTGGAGGGCCAGGCTTTATAAGAACTGCTAGACAATGCTAAGGAGTTTGGATACTGGTCAGTGAGAAGTACATTGAATGGTTGTAAATGGAGTAGGCAGTAGCATATGATAATTAGAAAGAAAAAAAAAACTACAGTGGAACAATTTTATTACTTGCTAACACTTATTTGTTCTGCCACAAAAGTTAATGTTGCAGAATTTATCTATAATGTTTAATGGCATGGGCTGATAAGGGTGTTGTGATACAGTAACTGAGAGCTGCCTCCCTGCTAATGAATGTCTGATGACACAACTAATAAAGGCATGCTCTTCTTTAATGCCTTCAAATAAATGTTTTTTATTACCAGAAAATGAGAGCAAAAAAATAAAATAAAATAAAATCAATACCATGCAGATTTTCATCCATTATGCATTCTCTTCTGACACTGTTATTTCAGTAAATACATATCGGATACTAATTTTAGACCAATGCCTGAGAGAATTTATGCAAATTCAGAATGGGGCAAATAAATACATTACATAAATGTGGAAGTGTTTAAGTTTCAGAATGAATGTTCCATGGGAGGATCAATGGGAGCTTGGAGAAGAAAATGTATAACGTTGAGCTTTTTTTAGATGCCAAGTTGACTAAAGAATAGTTTAAGTGTCTTGAATTCAAATCTCCCTTGCATTAGAGGAAAAGGTATATCCATTTCTTTATGCACTATAGTGTATTGTGTATGCAAACTGTAAAGACTTGGCTAAGAGCTGAGGAGATAGCTCATTGACTTTACACATTTGTAAAGCATGAGGACCTAAGCTTGGAACACCAGCAAACATTTAAAAGACAGCTGTGTTGGTAGGAATCTGTAACATTGGCACTGGTGAAAGAGGTGGGGCAGGAAGATCCTAGGGATTTTCTAGCAGACAGTCTACACCAAATGATAAGTTCCATGTCTTTGGGTGAGATTGTCTATCAAGGAAGACACATGGCATTGAAAGCTCTGGCTTCCACATGTGTATACACAGGTTTACAACAGCTTATGTATGCACATGTGAGCACACCCTTAGAGATATGCACACAGATTAACCACAGATAAAGAGAGGGAAAAGGAGGAGAATGAGGAAGAGTATTTGGAGACTACCACCACCACCATCCCCCACATGGCTAAAACGATGAACTATGAAGAATTCAGTATATACCATGGTAGCTCACAGCAAAGGCTGTCATGACTCTCACCCCTACCACCATCCATACACAACCACACAGATGAGGTTGTGGAACTCATGATCTGTGCTTTTAGAGAACAAAAAGCATGGAACACATACTTGCCTCACACAGAGTTCTGAACATGGCCAGGCCTAAGGAGCATGTTTCTCATTTTGTATCATTATTTATTATCAAGTATCCCATTTTGTCATCAGTAAGTACCACATTTTTAGCTAATATTTGACCATTTTGGGGTATCTTGGTGATAAAATTGGATAATGTAAAGTACATGTTGTTGATGAGAATATGATATCTGGTAGAGTCATACTCTGTAGATGATGAACTGGCCCATATCACTGCTCATTTTAAACCAAGGAAATGTAAATGATTCTCAGATATCTAGCCTGTCTCTAGAGTGAAATTCCTTGAATGTTTCCCTCACTCCTCAAAAATGACTAGAATATTATAAATATCATGCATGTATGTGTGAAAACAAAGTACAAATGAACCTTGCTTGTATTTACAACCGAGGACTACCAGGTCTGGGTTCAGTCAGAGAAGATGCACCTAATCCTCAAAAGCATGGAAACCTCAGGGAATTTAGAGGTCTGGATGGGTAGGTGTGGGTGGAGGGGACATTCTCATGAAGACAGGGGGTAAGGAGGAGGTATGGGATGTGGAATAGTTGGAGGGTAGATGGGTTGGGGAATAAAATCTGGAGAAGAAAGAAAGAAAGAAAGAAGGAAGGAAAGAAGGAAGGACAAAAGAAAGAAAGAAAGAAAGAAAGAGAGAGAGAGAGAGAGAGAGAGAGAGAGAGAAAAGAAAGAAAATGAAAATGATGAGTTGAAACAGTTAGGTTTGAACCTGTTACAAGTCTTTGACATTCAAATCTCCTTTTCTCTGTATGACACCACCCTTAAGATCACACTAACCAAAGCCTTCTGTAGGAGACTCAATGCAAATCCACATGCCCTCTAATCAGGCTAAATATACCTTAAACTTGTACTGAAAGCCATATTGCTAATTAAGATATTCCCTATCCTTATTCCTCTTGAATATTCCTATCATAATTGGGAATGATAGAAAAGCCTAGATAGTTGTCTGAGTCTGTGTCTTCAGGAGAAAAGTGGTACCTATAGATGTTAGAACCAGCATGGAAATCACATTAGGTCTAAAAGATAGCTGTATATGGCCATACCTGACCTTCTCTTACACCTTCACACTCCTCCATCAGCTAAGAAATTTATCTTTTGCTATGTTTTTGATGCTTGTGGGTATTGGTTTGCTTAGTTAATTTTCACTGTATAAATCTTTCCCCTAAATACATACTTTGTGGTTATTCAGTTACAGTAGGCACCAAGGAAATCTTTGCTATGGTAGGGGTATTCAAGAGGAATCAGGATAGGGAATACAATAATGAGCAATTTCAGTACAAGTTTGAGGTCTTGCTAGCCTGATTAGAGGGCATGTAGGTATTACAAAGGCTGGGGGTATTATCTTATGTATGTTATTATCTTATGTATGTATGTATGTACAATGTAATAGCAGGAATAAAATTCATTTAAGTCTTTTAAAATAATTCTTGGAGAGTTTCATGCATGGATACTATGTGTTTGGATCATATTCATCCTTAGACCTCCCTCTAATGCTGCTCAGACTTCCAACACCCTTGCCATCTCCTCTCAACTTCATGCCCTAATTTTTTCATAACACAGATTTCAATTTGTAATGCCCATCTATTCAGGGGTATGTGCCATGGAGAGCACGGTTAGTCCTCCAGGTGCCAAAGCTGACTCTTCTTTCTCTAGGAACAACTAATGGTCAATCTCTCTGTAGATAGAGGTGGTGCTCATGACCTCCTTCCCATTCCATACTGAAATATTTACTTGCTTGATTTTGTGCAGACCTTATACAGGCAACCACTAGAGCTGTGGTCCTGTTATGTCCAATAGACACTGTTTTGACCAGGTTCTGTGGATCTTAAAATCTTTCTGCCCTTACTTGATGATATTCCTCAAACTGTTGAAAAAGGAGATTTGCTACATATGTCTCATTTATGATGGCATAATGTACTGGACACAAGTACCAGATATGAATGATGGAAAAAAATACCTTAGCAGAAAGAGTGCATTGAATATTCATGGAGACAGGAGGCATATTATAAATATGAGAAAGGGTGGGAGGAAGGATGAGGGGAGGAGGGACAGACAAAAGAAAGCAGGGAAAGGAAACAGAAAAAGGAAAGCAGGGAAGGAGACAGGAAAGGAAAGGAAGGAGGGAAGAAATAAATCATTGGCCCTAAGTCTTCCATTGTAATATTTCAGAAGTAGAAACTTAACTAAGTGAAGGAAGGAAAACACCAAAGCACATCAAATTGAAGTAAAGGCTAAACATCAAGAAAAGAAAAACAGACACTTAAATGTCATTCACACAAAAAAGAGTAAGGTTTTTCTAATGAGGAATAGGGTATTTGTCAAATGGCAGTGAGTTTGTTGACAGGCTGCCACTAACAGGAGAGACACTGAAGACACATCAGAAGTCAAGATCCATTTGGCTAATGGATTGTTTTACTACAGCATTGTAAGGTAGGGAAACAAGGAGCCCAAAGATGAGTGAAGGCTGTTGTGAATCACACAGGAAAATACATCCAGTCTCAATTCCTGAGGCTTAAGTGTTCTTACTATGACAGCTGGGGATGGATCGGATAGATTTAACTCTGTGAATGAGCCTCCAGTGAGACTTGTTCATGTAGAGAATTGCATAACTTCTTTGCATAGTGTCCTCATAAGACATTAATTATAAGAAGAACTCCCCCTATTTTTAAAGAGAAATGAGTGAGAACCATATGATTTTGTTACAAACAGCATAGCCTCAGGTTTACTTCATTGTTAATGGAATATAAAGGAAAGGCATATAGGTATTTATTTTGCATGAAGCAAGACTAGTGTTTCTAACGGCAGGACATATTATATATGTCCTACCAGTATGACATATATGACATACCAGTATACAATGTAATGGTGGCCCCCTAGACCATAGGTTAGTAAATATTGTGGTTGGTTTTTAAACTTCACAATTCAACAAAGTCTGTGATGGTCAAAGAAATTCTGTCTTGGTGCCAGGATTTAATATTTCTGTCAGGACTTGATGAGATTACAAAATTAGCTCATTAAGTTTCCCTCCAACACTAAGCTTAAAGCATCAGACACAGTCTTTGAGAGATGGTTTGACCATGCAGTGTTGCCCCAAGGAGCCACATAAACATAAGCAAAGATAGTTATTTGTGAAAAGAAAGAAAACCTGAATAGACAAACTGAAGGGTAATTAGTTTAGCGAATATGGGCAAAATAAATTGCAAGACTCTAATTCCTAATGAACCAACTAGGGATCAGAGCCCTAACTCTGTGCTTTAAAATTTATTTAATAAATGATTTTTGAAGCTGAAAAGTGCTAGTAACAAGTGTCATGCTAGGACGTGTGAGGCCAGGAACTGTTGTCATTATGCCAGCATCAGTATCCAGGAGCCTGTTCAGATTTCTGTATAGATTTTCGAAGAAATTCAACAAGGAGGAACAAAAGAGAGTAAAATCAAACAAACAAAACCAAGTTCTGTAGGATGGAGACAGTACCCTACAAACAAGGGCCTTGTGCCAAGGAGACAAACAGACTTCACAGTTATTTTAGCTTATAAAAAAGGATGCTGGACTCTAATGAAAACCCATGAGTATCATCAGTATCAGTATCAGGGATTGAGGCTGTTACACTGATGTAGGAAAACTCCTGAATTTTTACAACTGGAATTGTTAGTGGACTGGGGTGTCATAATGAAGAACCACAGTTTGAATGGATAAAATGACATGAATTCATTTCCTCACAGCTCTGGATGTCAGAAGATGAAGGGTTTGGAGTCCTGATTTGGGGGGGAGGGGAGCTCTATCTGGCTTAAAGAGAGATTTATTCTGTTCTCATTATATCCTTCCATAGTATGGAGGGAGACTTTGAGACAGTGTTGTTGGGCAGGAGAGAGAGAGAGGGAGTGAGAGAGAGAGAGAGAGAGAGAGAGAGAGAGAGAGAGAGAGAGAGAGAGA
>JADRCH010000175.1:8914715-8944856 GCA_019843965.1 Rhynchomys soricoides
AGAGAGAGAGAGAGAGAGAGAGAGAGAGAGAGAGAGAGAGAGAGAGAAACAAATGTTTCTTGGCCAAACATGTTGAGAGACTCCTGTAATTTCACTACTTTGCAAGAGATACAGGAATCAGCTTGTGAGAAGTTTGAGAAACATGAGACCCTGGCCAAATCCTGCAGACAAAACAAAACAAAACAAAACACAAAAATGAGTTTCTTTTTAAAAAAAAGTTTACTTCTGGGATAGAGGTATATTTTTATAAATATTTGTAAACTTCCAGACTTTGATCAAACTCCATTAATATAAAAGGCAAGAGCCTAAGAAGTCACAAGACAAGTAATGAGTTTTTAACTTTCATTTTTTTCCTTTCCTTTTCTGTCCTCTCCACGAGGCATGGCACGAATGCAGGTTTAATAACATAGCCTTGAAAAGAAAGGTGTTCTTCTTGATAAAACGGTTTGTGCATTTACATGTGAGGTTTGTGGGAGGTAAAAATTAAGTAATGAGGACATACCACCTAGCTATTTAATCTTCTAGAATGGGTAAAAAGTATGAACATGATTTTCATATGTCAAAATCAAAACTTAACCATTGAAATGGAGATGAATAGTTCTTTAGTTAGATATTAGAGTCTCAGAAAGCTTTCATCAGGGAAGCTGCAATCCATTTACATTTGCATTTCAAGGAGAATTCTACAGTATAGTTTTAAATGCCTGGGACTGAGAACTGATTTTCCTATCAAACCGAAAGCACCTTTATATAGCAAGCCTAGAACTATGAATGCTAAGCATTTTCTCTATGTACTTTTTTTATCTTGGGAATATTAAATAGGGTTTTTTTTTTTAATTTAAAAATGAAATTGTACTATTTAACCCATATTTTGCTTTGGTTAGAAGATGTCAATGAGTGCAGTGCTGCAAACCATGATCAGTTTCACAGATAGGTGGGCAATGTTTCATGAAATAGGTGACTTATAAGTGGGTGCCTGAGCATTACTGTCCCTTTAATTTTATCTTCATAGTTATCTTCACATTTTTAATAAAACTCTAGGAGAAAGCACATGGAAGGCACACTTTGAAAAGCACGAAAGGACAACATTGGACAAAGCTTGTTGCTCTATCTACGTGGGATGTAAAATGACTTTTTTTTTTCATGTAGTAGTATATTAGTGAGGGTTCTCTAGAGTCACAGAACTTATGGGTAGTCTCTATATCATAAGGACATTTGTTAATGACTTACAGTCTGTAGTCCAACTCCCCAATAATGGTCAGCAGCAGCTGTGAATGGAAGTCCAAGGATCTAGCAGTTGCTCAGTCCCATAAGGCAAGCAGGCAAAGAAGAGAGCCACTCTTCCTTCTTCTAATGTCCTTATGTAATTCTCCAGCAGAAGGTGTGGCCCAGATTAAAGATGGGTGCCACCTCACCTGGATCTGAGACTTACTTTGTCCCAGATGACCTTGAACTCAGAGATCTCCCTGCCTTAGTCTTCTAGGATTCATAGCCACTATGCCTCAAGATCTCCATGTCAAGATCCAGGTCAGAAACTTGTATCTCTCAGCCTCCAGATTGGGATCACAGGTGAGTCTTCCAATTCTGAGTTGTAGTTCATTCCAGATATAGTCAAGTTGACAACCAGGAATAGCCACTACAAGTAGTAAGTAATGTAGAAAAATAAGACAGAAAAGAGATGTAATGTGATAGATTGTAAATTTTTTTGGAGTGCTGGGGTTCAAATCAAGAACCTCAACTACTCTAAACAAGTACTTCAACAGTAAGTTATGTACTCAGCCCAGGAGCCCTCCAAATCTGTGGGCTTTAAACAAACATAGACCAAAAGTATTCCCAAAATATAGAATCTAGTTTGGCATGGTGTTACATATACATGTCATCCTAGCCCTGGGTAAGTCAGTCAAGAGGATCACAAGTTTACAGGCCATTCTGAACTATATAGAGAGACCCTGTCTCAAAAATAAAATACTTTGGTTGTGAGCCTAGCCGTTATCAGTTGAGTCATCTCTCAAGCCCCACAAAAATAAAACAAAATGAATGAAAAACCAAAACAGAGAGGAGAAAACAATGCATTGCTACTTAAAAAGGAGGTGCAATTCTTTTGTTGTTATTTTCTAAGCAATATATGATAACTACTCTTCAACTAGCAGTTACATCATACTAAGTATTATAAGTCATTGGAAGGTGATTTTGAAGTACACAAGAGGGTGTTCGTACCTATATGCTGTGTCCCGGGACCAAGAATTTGGCTGTTCTTGGAGGGTTATCCAACCAGTCCAGTTCATACTATAGGATGAGAAATGAATCTATGATTTTTTTTATAAAGAGCATTTGGATACAGCTCTGTACAAAAAGAGAGAGCAGGCCATATAGAGAGCTGGAAGACTAGTTTTAAGCAGAAAAGTAAGTCATATGACTTGGGCTTAAAGCACCTCTCTGGCTGCTGTGTTGAGATTAGACTAAAGGAGGTCAAGGAAAAAACAAAAAAGGGACAAAATTAAGAAGCCATCACAATAACAGGTAAAAAATGATGGCAGCTGAAACCAGGGTAGCAGTAGTGAAGATGCTATACATATATTGAAGGTGGAGCCAACAGAATTTTCTCAAGTGCTGTGCTTAGACAAGGGTTGGTTTTGGTTGGGTGTGTCCTTCTTATAGAATTTATGAGTTCCTTTTTTGGGGTGGGGCTTATTTACTGTATTTTCTTTTTTATTGGATATTTTCTTTATTTACATTTCAAATGTTATCCCCTTTCCCGATTTCCCTCCAGACACCCCCTATCCCATACCCCTCCTCCTGCTTCTATGAGAGTGCTTCCCCATGCACCCACCCACCCACTCCTGCCTCCGTGCCCTCGAATTCCCCTACACTGGGGCATCAAGCCTTCACGGGACCAAGGACCTCTCCTCCCATTGATGCCCTACAAGGCCATCCTCTGCTACATAAACGGCTGGAGCCACGGGTTCCTCCATGTATACTCCTGGATTAGTGGTTTAGACCTTGGGAACTCTGGGGGGGTTGGGGGGGTCTGGTTGGTTGATTGTAAAATGACTCTTAATAACATTTTGCTATACTAATAGATCAGTATATTGCTGAATCTTTATTGGAGAGGCTTCTTGAAATAGATCATAATTAACACAAAGACCCAGAACTCAGCTCTAACTAGTATCTTTACATCATACACACTCAAGACTCAGGCAATCATGTGGAAGAGTAAGTGGAAAAATTCTAAGAACCTGAGGTGGTAGATGACACCAAGAAAATGGCATTATTTAAACATAACAACAGGGTTGTTGAATACATGAAGTTACAGGGAAATGTATTTCTTTTAAGGAATCTTAGCTACCATGTGAGGGTTAAAGGGGATTTTCTTTTTTCTTTAATTAATTAATTAATTAATACTTTATTTACACTTCAAATGTTTCCCCCTTTCCAGATCTTTCCTTTGGAACTTCCCCATTTCCTCCCCCTCCCCCTGCCACTATGGGGGTATTCTCCCACCCACCCACCTGTCCACTATCATCTTCCCTCCTTGGCATTCTCCTATACTGAGGGATCTAACACCCTCAAGCCCAAGGGCCTCTCCTCCCCCGATGGCTAACAAGACCCTCCTCTGCCGCATATGTGGCCAGCACCATGGGTCCCTCCATGTGTATTCTTCTCCAGGAGTATCGAGGTGTCAGGCCAGTTGCCACTGTTGCTCCCATCATGGCCATGCAAACTCCCTCAGCTCCTGCAGTCCCTTCTCCAAGTCCTCTACCTGGGACCTCACACTCAGCCCTACTATTGCTGTGAAGTGACTCTTGGGTATTTCGAACTTTTGGGGGATTTTCATTTGACAATTTCAAAGCTTTTTTATTTTTATTTTGGGTTTTGCCATGCATTATCTGTATACTTGGAGCCTAGTGAACTAATTTTTGTGTGTTGCTGGGATAGGGGCAAAATCAGTATGAAAACATTGTCTTTTCAGCTGAAACTCTAGGTTAATAGGTTTGTGTAGCCACAAACTCCTAAGGATATTGTGCAAGTTTCAAAAGCAACAATAATGATGACAAAGTGAGAGTAGATGAGAGAGTTCTTGATGGAACTTGCTGTCTTATTGTGTCTTCTCTTGCATAGAATTTCAGCTAAACATTTCCCATTGATATAACTCATTAAAGAAAACAAAGGCGCTGCTTTGACCCTGGACTCTTCCATTTGTCTCATAAATTAAAACTATCCACAGAGATGTCAGTTCTCTGCTAAATTCCATTATATGCCAGCTCTCTTCAAAATGCCCTCTTCTGTAGCACCCCCGTGTGACTCTTCCACATCGGATCTTGCTTCCTCATGGAGTGTGAGATTCTTATATAGCTTTCATCTTCTGCTCACTAATGTCATAGATTCTAACAAATGCTATCACTTTAATTCATGTAAAATCCCAGTTTATGTCTTGTGAATCTGAACATCCAAAACACACCTTGTAAATCGGTTCTTTTCTTAATATCATTTCAATTGTCCTCACAAAATAAGTGTTTCCAGAATTTCGTAGTCTTTTCATTAAGGGAAACAAAGACAGGGCCTGTACTGTTTTGCTTGAAATCATACTTATGGTTCTAGGAGGGTGCATACAGATCAGGCAAAACAATGTACAAAGTTTCTCCACATACTTTAGTAGAAGTATGGATTTGATCCATTTGTCAAGAAGCTGAACAGTTTGGTATTATTAAGTGTTTTGTAAATCTACAAGTTTTATAATGGTTCTATCTGGTAAATATGGCTCCTATCTAGACTATCTTCACTTTAGGATTCAAAATAGCTAAAATCCTGCCATTGTGTCAGAAAAAAAAAAAGAAAGCGGGCTTCACTTTAAAAATGCCAAGTCTCTTTTGATGTGCATTTCATTAGCCTAAGCAAGTCACATGAAAAATCAAGACATCGATGAGAAAGTGGAGTATAATTTTTCTGTGGAAGTAGCAAACTATGTTTTTGAACTTCAACTACTAGTAGCTAATGCTGTCTTGGAGACAAAAACTACAGGAGTTATTTATAGACGGTGGTTACAATTCTTTTAATAAGCTTTGAGAATAGTGAATTTCTAGTCTCCATTTTGCAGAAAAAGATAAAAGCTCAAAAGTAGCATATGCTTATTCATTTTAGCAATGAGAGAAAGAGAGAGAACAAGTAGAATGGTTTGTCTGATTTGGGCCAATCATGAATTTTGTCTCAAATGTCTTGTCTAACCTATCTCTTTTCTCTTTGAAGGAGTGCAAAAAGTTGAGAAGGGTGATTCGACAAGTTTCCATATACCTTACGAACCTATTTTTTATTAATTAAGTTATTTATTTACTTTACAGCTTCCTCTTTCTCCCCTCCTTCCACTTCCACCCTCTCACCCAGTACCTATATACCCCTTCACCCCTCTCTCCTCAGAAAAGGGGAGCCCTCCTGTAGATATCAACCAACCTTGGCAGATCAAGTTCCAGTGGAACTAGGCACATCTTCTTCTACTGAGGCTAGACAAGGCAGCCCAGTGAGGGGAAAGCAGTCCAAAGGCATGCAATACAATCAGAGATAGCCTCTGCCCCTGCTTTAGGAGGTCTACATGAAAACCGGGCTGTACATCTGTTACATATGTTTTGCATCCACCCCATGCTGTCTGGTTGGCAGTTTAGTCTCTATGAGACTTTATGAGCCCACGTTAGTTGATTTTGTAAGTTTTCTTATGTTGTCCTTGACCCCTCTACCTTCTTCAATCCTCAATCCCTTTCTTCCACAGGATCTCCCAAAGGGATTCCACAGGATTTGGCTATGGGTCTCTCCAACATTTCCCCTCAGTTGCTGGGTGATGCCTCTTTCATGACACTTTTGCTGGGTTCCTGTCTGCAAGAATATCCGAATATCATTAATAGTTGCAGGGTGAGCTGCCTCTCATGGAATGGATCTCAATCTGATCCAGTAATTGACTAACTGTTCCCTCAAATTATGCTCCATCTTTTACCCCTGCGCATCTTGTGGGTTTTGTGGCTCAGTTGGTATTCCAATCCTTCCATTGGAGGTCTTACCTGGTTATAGGAGATGGCCAGATCAGGCTCCATATTCCTTATTGCTAGGGGAGGAAACAAATTATGTGTTCCTTGTATATAATTACCCTAGATTTGTCCATGTTACTTCTCCTTTGCCTGAAATGTGATCCTGGACTAGAGAGTCAATGCTGGCAAGAAATCTACTGTCTAAAAGTAAGTTCATGACACTTTTGGTGAACTTCAAGTTATATCTGCCATATGTGACACTGTCAACTTTACTGAGATTCAAAGTGAGAGTAAATGATTAATTGGATAGATGCAGGTATATTTCTGTGCTTGAGTTTCTGATTTGTTTTATTTTTTCCTTTCTCCTGATTTAACTATTAATAATAAAACTCATTATAATGTGATTTTGTTTTGCTAAGGAATCTATTACATGGCTTTTCTGAGGTGTTATTAATAACTATAAAACACATAAAATTAAGCATGAGGAATTTTCTTCCATCAAAAGGAAACCATTGTCTTATCACGTTTGAAATAAACTCCAAGGACTAAGGGAGTCTATTTAAATGTGGGTCATAGCTGCCTAAGTGTCTGGAAACCCAGGTCTTCTCATCTGTGAAACTGGTTAAAAACAATACACTGTATAATACTGAGACAGGATTAAGATCACTGTGTATGGTGGTTTTGAATGAAAATGGCTCCTATAAGCTCATATGTTTGAGTTCTTGTTGCCAAGTTGGTGGAACTGTTTGGTGTGTCACTGGGGTCAGACTTTTTGGGTTCAAAGGACTTGTGTGCTTCCCAGTTTTTTTCCTCTCTCTCTGATTCTTATTTGTAAATTAAGAGGCAAACTCAGCTGTTCCTGTCACCAGCTGCTATCACACATGTCAACTGTCAAATTGAAGACTTATGTTTATATGTTGCCATTGTCCTAGTGTCTTATCATAACAGTAGACAAGTAACTAAACAAACACATAGTAATTAGACTCTCAGGAAAAGGATAGTAAGGATGTTAGTACTGTGTTTTCTATCTTCAATAACCCATAGGAACAAGAATAACAAACATTGTTAATAAGAACAAGATTTCTGAGCAAACATCCAAACTGAGGACAGCACACAACTGCATTTGAATAATCCTGACACTATATCACAAAAAAGATGATGCAGCAGATAATGGTGCTTGCCCCTGAGGTTGGTAACATTCTTCCTGTGATTAACTATGGACATCCTAGCCAAAATGAGGTCCCATCTTTAAATTAGTTCTGGCTATTGCATAGAATAAAATGCTACCTATGAGGTAGAACTGGGACTGTAATTCTATTCCTGAGCTTTAGAGGGCAGTAAAGGAGTTGTTTGAAAAATATCTACTTGATAGGAAAAAAAGAAATTCTTTCACAAGTTATTTTGTAAAGAAGTGAAAATATTACCTCTTAGGGCAGCAGTTCTCAACCTGTGGGTTGTGAAACCTTTGCAGGTCACATATCAGATATCCTGGATGTCATATATTTACATTACAATTCATAACAGTAGCAAAATTACAGTTATGATGTAGCAACAAAATAATTGTATGGTTGCGGAGTCACTACAATATGAGGAACTGTATCAAAGGGTCACAACATTAGAAAGTTTGAGAACACTGTCATAGGACATTTGCTGTGTAGAAGACATTTTCCTATGACAAATGTGTACCCTTAGCTGATTTTTAACTTGTGAAGAAATTCAAGCAGAAGTTTTTTAAAAAAATTTATTGACTCTAATAAAATAATTTAGATTTTCTCTAAAAGTTCTCTGTGTGTGTGTGTGTGTGTGTGTGTGTGTGTGTACTGAACATTATATGTTGGGAAAATAGGAATCCTTTTAGAGAACTGTGAATAGAGTTAAGAGAGGGCCAGACAACGTGAGGCCAACTGGTGTGTGCACAGGGACAAAATCAAGGGTTACTTAAGAATCTAGAAACACAATAACTGGAAAGGGAAACAACTTGTTTTTATAGGTAGCTGGGATTCACTGCCAGAGAATATTTTAACAATTAGAATATTCAACATCCAAATGGGGACAGCATTCTTTCAGCAGATGTGAACTACAAAAGCAAATCATTTGCTTTAAACAACAATACAAAGTATAGCTTTCCAGTGCTCATGAAAAGTAAAATCAGGGATTTCTCCTCCTGCATTTTCATTCCTCTTTCAGAGATATGCAACGTTACAGGGCATGCATTAGCATATATTAGTAGGAAATAGTATGACTCTATTTTCTCAGAGTGTCAGACCCTTTTAGATCTAGTAAGTCTGCTCTATAACCTGAGCCAATTTATTATAAATTGCTGTGAATCTCAGGGATACTGCACAGGTTGAGTGACAAAGCAGAACTATCTTCTCAGTTTTACTCTTGTCCAAAACACCTCTCCTGTGCCTGCTCTGTAGTGGTAACTGGACGTTGCTTGTTGCACTGCTAGGTAAGAGCTTGAGTACAGGAGCTGTTCCATCAGCACTTGCTTCCCTTGCCTGCAGGATCTCCTAGGAACTACCAGCACTAACCCAGTGCTCAGTGCTTTCATGAAGGAGATATCAAAATACCTAAAGTTTTTTTTGAGGTTTTACTTGAACAGCTTCCATTGATATGCAGATTTCAACTACTCAAGCAGCCCAGACATGAAACATTAGAACTAGTCAAAGCATCATGCTTATTTGAGGCCTTGCTGGAAGTTCTTAGGTTTCAGAAATGAATACTGTTGGTTTCCAGACTATCAGAAAACAACATATTCTTTTATTCTAAAGTCAGAGTCAGAATGACAGGACATTAAGTCAGAGAGACCCTAGTATTATCAAAATCCCACTATTGAGAATCTTATCAGGCTTCAGCATGCCTCTGGTAAATTCAACAAGACTGTTGGCCCTAGTATTACATATCCAGGATAATATCCACCATCTGTTATTTACTGACTTCTAACCTTTTTAATAAAAATATTGTCTTGATATTAAGGTCAGATTGATCACATTGTTTAAACAATAACAGTCACCTGATCTTAAATCTGATTTCACTGTCCTCAGGGACAGTGGACACATTGTGATGTTGAACTACAGAAAACTAAGCAGTCCATGCCAGGAGTAGATTCAAATCCAGGAAATTATTCACCCCTCTTGAAAGGTCCCATACCCTAAGAGGTGGTACACTTTCCCCACTTTGTTGTCTCCTCTCAGGCATCTCTCTCTTAGAAAGTTCTGAAACTCTTCTAGTGTTTTGGGAATAGGCTTAGGAAAAACTAATAAGGAATATCTCTCAGAAAACTTTATTTTCTTACTTTCTGGATATCCATTTTTCCATAGTGATGGTCAAAGTTGTGCCAACATCAGGTACAACAAGAGTAACAAACTCATTCCACCACTCTAAAGTTGAAGTTGGGAGTCAATACCCAAAACACAGAATAATTATCAATCATAGTTTGAATAACACCAACAATTAGGGCAACTGAATTCTAAAGGTTTATGAGCTTAATAAAGAGTTCCAGGTCTAAACCACGGAGCACGGAAAAATCACAGAGGGATTTCTGAAGATAGGAAAGGGGAAAGCCTGAGAAGACTGTGCTCTTGGCTGCTCTCTGCTTCTGCTGTCCTTAAGAACCTTCTGCCTAATTCTAATTCCCCATTTCTAGCTCAAACCTTTTATGATCTGCAAGATTTCCTTCAGAGAAGAGTTTGTTCTATTTATAGGTAGACGCGGATCTTTTTTAATAATTGATTAATTTACCAAACACTGCTATCCCATCCATGTCTCTCCCTCACAATGTCATTCCCTCCATTACTCATCCCGTTCTCCTCTGAGGAGGTGGGGTCACCCAGAGTAACTCCTACCCTAGCATATCAAGTCTGTATGGTTGGTTGTGTGTGTCAACTTGACACAAGCTGGAGTTATCACAGAGAAAGGAGCCGCCCTTGAGGAAATGCCTTCATGGAATCCAGCTGTAAGGCATTTTCTCAAGTAGTGATCAAGGGGGAGGGCCCAGCCCATTATGGGTGGTGCTATCCCAGGGCTGGTAGTCCTGGGTTCTATAAAAAAGCATGCTGAGCAAGCCAGGGGAACAAAGCCTGTAAGCAGTGTTCCTCCATGGCTTCTGCATCTATTTCTGCCTCCAAGTTCCTGCCTAGTATGGGTTCCAGTTCCGACTTTCTTTGGTGTTGAACAGCAATGTGGAAGTGTAAGCTGCATAAGCCCTTTCCTCCCCAAATTGCTTCAAGGTCATGATGTTTTGTGCAGAAAAAAAACCCTCACCAAGACAAATTGGTATCAGCATAGTGGGGTATTCCTATGACAACCTGACAGTGTTTAGCGGAGGACTGTGGAAGGACTTTGGAACTTTGGGTTAAAAGAACCATTGGGAATTCAGAGCTCTGTGGGATGTTGTATAGGAGCTTGGAAGATAATGTTGAGAACAGTGCAGAAGATGGAGGCCTGGCTTGTGAAGTTTAGAGGGAAGATTAAAGACTCTTATCAGAGCCATTGCTGTTTTGATTGTGAATATTCTGTGGTTTTGGTTAGCTGGGGCTGAAGAATCAGCTGTGATTAGCAAGATAACAACTAGTAAGGCAAATCTTTGCATTACTGGGACTATTGATGCTGGTTAGCTGGAACTAAGAAATTAGTGGTGATTAAAAAGAGACCAGCATCATTGAGGTGAAATCTTCTGGAAAGTGTTTTTTTAGAGCACAAAGAGACTGTGTTTCAGAGATAGCCAAAGTTAAACCTTGTGCTGCAGCTGGACTTGATAATGTGTAAGAGTCAAACAGGTGGTACTCGTTTTTGAAGGCATGAAGGGGTCATGAAGAGCAGCTGAGGCTCATTATTGTGAGAGGCCACGGAAGGCCACTGGTGAAGGTGTAGCCTCAGTTGCAATTGAAGGCCCAGGACTGAAGGGGTCATTAAAAGAAGTTGAGGCTTGGCACCATAAAGAGAGCCTTTGAGAGACTATTGGAGAAGCCTAGTTGCAGCCGAAGACCGCAGTGTTTCAGAGACACCAGAACCATGAGATGACCACCAAGAAAAGCAGCAGCGGTGAGTACAGGCAGCTGGAGCCTAGAAGACTAGGTGTGTGCTACAAGAGGCAGAGCTGGAGATGTGACCCAAGACCTTGGCAGAGCCCAGATGATGGTGAGTAGATCTCAGACATTGGACAGTTAGAGTTTGATTTTGATTTTGACTGTGACTGCACTCTATTTTTCCCTCTTGAAGGAAGAAATTATTTTAGTGGAGCCCACAGGTAAGAGACTTTGAATATTAAAAGGAGTTGGATATTTTAAAAGGATTGAATTTTAATATGTAAAAGTTTGTAAAAACTGTGGGACTTTTAAAGTTATTTAGATCTCAGGAATGAATAAGAAAGTAAGGATCGAGGCTTAATAGTGATGTACTTGTGTGTCAAGTTGACAAGGGGTCAATTGTACTGGCTAGCTATGTCAACTTGGCACAAGCTGGAGTTATCACAGAGAAAGGAGCCTCCCTTGAGGAAATGCTTCCATAAGATCGAGCTGTAAGACATTTTCTCAATTAGTGATCTCCTACACAGTAATTTTTAATTATCAAACAATAACTTATTAGAAACCAGCACAATGGCTCAGTAGATAAAGGTACCTGCTGCCAAGCCTGAGACCCTGGAGTTTGATCCTGGAAATTGTGTGACAGAAGGAGAGAACTGACTTCTGAAGGCTTTGTCCTTTATACCTTAGCAACAACTACACATAATGCTGGTGGTTGTTGTCCACTTGTTAAAGTGTTGAACTGTAAGAATCTCAACAGGATTTCATAACAATGCTACAAAGAAAGCAGGGCAGATATTGGTGCAGTTTCTCACTGAAGAACACCAGTGTTCAGAGAGTGTAAATGTTTTCTGTAGGTGCACAGTAAGTAGGCTGTTGATTTAGACTTTTTTCACTTACTTGTTTATTCACTTTCCATCCAGATCACAGTCCCTCCTTCTCCAATTGACCTCATTATACAACTCCTACCCATGCCTCACCCCTTCTTCGCTGAGAATGGGGATCCCTACCCTGGGTATCATCCACTCTGGCACCTCAAAACACTGTAGAGCTAGGCACAGCCTCTCTCACTGAGGCCAAGCAAGGATGCCCAGTTAGGGAAACAGGATCCACAGGCAAGGAACAGAGTCAGGGTAAGCCGCTCACTCTAGTTGTTGGGGGACCCACATGAAGACCAAGCGCACACCTTGACCCTCCGGGTTCCTCAGATTTAAAATTTCCCACATTATCAGTGCATTTATTTAACCATGTCAGCATATTATTTATAAAAACAAAAAGTTAGCCTCAGTCCTAAAATTAATCTAGTAGTGAGGCTCAGATTATTCACTTTATCAACTAAATGCTGGCAAATTTGAGATGAAGCATAATAAATATCATGGTGGCAGCAAGTACCTTATTCTAGCTAAGGTTAGAAAGATTTATTGCATTATCACTGAGCAATGGGATAGGTGAAGGACACTCCATAGACTGTGATGATAAGAACATGGTTCATGAAATTTCCACCAGCTCTAAGTTCTATTGATTTTCAAGATAAGAAACATAAGCCCTGTTAGTAACACCCTTATGAGGTAACCTTTTGAGTAACATACATTGGCCTCTGTTGTTGTCATTTTCTCTTTGCCTTTCCTTTTTATCTCATTGTGCAATCAAAACTAATTCCAGAATATTTCAGTCATCTCTGTGATAATTAATTATCATTGATCTAGCAGTGAGAATGTTAGTTAATGTATGACATTTGTTGATAAAATGCCAAATAACAATTCATTAATTATAATAGCACATTTTGGGGAAAACCAAAAACCTCGGAAAGAAGTTAATGATCAGTTTGCCATCTGGCCTAGATCAGGGGCCTCCTGGGTCAGCACTGAGTCATTGTAATTTCCATGAACTATCTTGGTACATACAGAGTCTATGTAGTCATTGAAACCTAATAGCATTGTCAATAAAACCTTGATATTCAATGTTTACTGTTCAAAACTTGGCTTTCGGGGGTGCTTGAGGGATTCAGAGAATTCAGTGAGTTGAACAGATGGGGAAAGAAGGTGACAACAAAAGTAGTCAGGATAGGTTTGCAAGACTGTGATGGTGGCACAAAATGCACTTGAGAACATACTTAGGAGTTCAGGAACTTTGCGTGTTACAGGAAAATGATGATAAGGACCTGATCACACTGGTACCAGATGCTCAACACCTTTACAGCAAAATCCCAACTACTATCCAGAAGGTTAGGGCCTGTGGAGCACTGCCCTCCATCCACTCTGTACCCAAGAGAATGTTAAGTCATTAAAAGGGATCATGAGCCAAGTCAGAGGTTGAATTTCAGAATGAGACTCAACAACTATCTAAGAACTTGAGAGTGAGGCCAGGACATTAAATGAGGAGAAAAGAATACTATAATCTATGGGGAAAGGTGTTGTATGCCTGATTTCCAAAACAGAAGACCAAGGAGGCACATGGGAGCTGAAAAAGTAGCATAAAGACACATACATATACAGTAACTTTCAGAATTGGGTATTAAAATCATATTTGTATCAAGAGACATTTATACCAATGTTATTGGAGGAAGATACTCTCTCTGCACTAGGCATTGCCCTATATACAATGAATTCATTTGAATTCATAAATTGACATTAAATAATCCCTTATATGCAAGACAATAACTGACTAAAAACAAGAATAAGAATATGGCAGTGGGGATGCTGGGAAAGAAAAATATCCTTGCTCAGCTTTGTTCTCCATGGACGATATTTATGCGTTTGCCAAGTTACTGCTCTGAGCTGTCATTGGTGGGATTGGCCATCATGTATTTTTTTAAATAATACAGTAAAACTGATAAGATCTATTTGATATCATTCTTGGTGCACTATAGGCATTCAGTTCAAGCTCTTGAATGAATAAATAATTGGATATAATAAATAATTGGATATTTTGTCCTGAAATAGCAGAAAGCAGAGATGTGTTTCTACGTGTACTCAAATGTGGCTATCATCAAAGCAAGGTTGAAAATCTGGCCATCTGCCCCTGTATCATTAATTTCCCAACCACACTGCCAAACTGAATCTTCTGAGAGCCTTTAAGCCAAAGTATTTGGCTATTTCATGCTCTACAGCAAAATATTAAAGTACCGAGATTCTTAACATAGCCAGTTTTATTTTTTGAAGATTCAGGCTTATCACAACACTAATTTGAAAGAAATGGATAAGTGAGAAAGATGTTTTTAAAATGTGTTCATTAATATTAAACATTAGCTGAACAACTAGTCAAATATGAACAGGAAATACATGGCTTCATCAATATTATAAAGCAAGCAACCATCTTTAAGATGCTCCATGATATAAGCAGAAGAGTAAGTAAATATTCTTCTCAAGAATACATGACAAGTTTTTTGTAATAAACAATATGCTAAGTCACAAAAGTCAGATCTACTACAATTAGAATCATTAAAATAAGGCAAAATTTGTTTTGTAATTATGATTTTAAAAGTTATATGCAACTAATATACAAAATTATAAATTCAAAATAATATGAAATTAAAGAAATTGGTCAATGAATCAGAAATCCCAAGATGGAAAGTAGTCTCAAGCATACATAACAGGAGATTACTGTTTAAGTGTAAGTGGTAGGGCATGCTGTTTTGTACACAGGTGGAAGACTTGGTTTTTCCTAGGATAAGTTTTAGCTAGTCTTATCAATAAATCAAGCAAAGTAGATGAGCTTAGATGAAGAAATGTTAGAAACTGCAGTTATTACTGCTCCTGGGACTTCTGTTGTGACTGATTTTAAGCTGAGAATGTTGGCACATGTGTAAAATGATCTCGGGTAAATGACAGCATGAATCTCCTGTTTATGATATTGAGTGAGTGGATGGTCTATTCTGCAATAATGTAGTCTACTGGTTATTCAGAATTTAGACCTCTCCTAGACTAGTTCTCTTGAATTTCTTGTGAAATGTGTCTACATATCAGTATAATTTAAACATACAATATATTTTCCCCATATAATTTTTATGAGATACAAAAAATGCTTTCTGAGGTACTTACCTATGTCAGGATAGAAGATTTTTGGGCTCACATGAGCCTTCAGATAGAGGGCATGTTAGGATTCTCTATTGTCCCAGTCAGATAAAGATGGATAAGTATGAAATAGAGATCCTTACATTTTCCTCCATGTCTATATCACGTTCAGAGAATGTGAAGGCAGTCATTTGGACAGCAATAAGCTCCCAGTGGTCCTCTCCATCACAAAGTTTTGGCATTTGCTTTTGAGAGCAAACAGTTTGGGGACTGCCATATGTCAGCCCTTCAGATCCTAGTGTGTTCCATCTGCCCATATTCGCAAAAAGAGACAGGTAAGGGCTCTTGGCCAGGTAGTGTGGTTTCTACTTGCAGCACTAAGCTCATATCACATGGCTTACATTTCTGTTTATTAGCCCCGATCATTTTCCTTATCAGGAAAGACTTGCCTGTAAGATGTCATTTCTATTTGTTTTGGGGTTCGTTTAATGTAGAGAGAAGTTCAAAAGTTGAAGATTTGATAGCGTGAGTGATGAGGAGAGATTTTTTGATAGTTTTGTTTACTGTCAATTAGGACATGGGGATTCAATCTTCCAACTAAAGAAGAATTCTAAGAACTGGCATACTGGCATGTTGAAAGGCATTAAGCCTGGCAGTGAGATAAAGAGAAATGGCCAGCAAGTTGCCAACAAGGAATTGAAAGAGAGTATGGGATTCAGTCCAGTACTTTGTCCTCCACTGAGTACAGTAAAGGAGAAAATTAGAGTACACATGATCATATGATGGGATCTGATTCATTCAGTTGGTGATAAACATGGTAACAAATGGAGAAACTAAGATTCAACTAAATGAATGGCTTTCTCTCTAAGTTATATAGTCAACTATAAGGAGAGTAAGGAAAGCATTATTATGTAAATATTTATTATAGTATATATAATAATATAATACATAGACTATAATTGTATAATATATTTTATATAACACATGTATAAATACATATCTTATATAAAACAGATTGTATAAATTATAAAATTGTAACAAAAGATATGAAAGAGGAATGGCATCAGAACTTGATTTGAGTTGTAGGAAAAGCTTGGCAGCCTGGAGTGCTGGGTGAGGGGAATGTAGAGTCTGAAGAGATCCTGGAAATTCCTAAGCATTTCATCTTGAGAACTTTGAGTATTTGAAAATTCATGAGAAAAGTGCATAACTCGAATCACAATTGCATGAAGTAAAACTTCTCAGTGTAACAAGTGTTCCAGCTGCATGGGCCCAATTAGAACTACCCAGCACAAATCAAGGGCAACAATGGTGCATACAGCTTTAGAGGATTGACCAGGCTAGCTGACCTCAAAGATAGGGGATTAGTTGGGCAAATCAGTTTACCTGAAAATTAATTCATATAGGCTCAAGGTCTGACTCAAAAATGAAAGCAATAAATGTAGATTTGTCCTAGACCAAAAGTCTACTAAGATCCCATTTAAAAATTATTTCAATTTACAAAAGGGAATTATAAATGGGAAACAAAAATCACATAATGTTTTCCTTTACCAAAATTAACAAAGACAACTCAAAAAGAAAATAATGACTGTTCTATGTAATATATGGTTTCTGAACTTTAGTATGGATGGCAAATGAATTAAATAATAACATGCTTATTTTAATGTTGTACAATTCTGTATTGATCCCATCATGGCTATGATCTCATATATACTATTACTGAAATGATATTAAGCTTTAAAAATATATTAGATTCAGAGAATAATAAAAATTGGAATTAGTGAATAATAAAGAATGTGATTGATATGATAATTGGGCTAAATATTATAGTTCTATTCATAAATATTAATAACATCATGGAAAAAACAATTGCTTCAGTCGCATGAGATGATACACTATCATTCAGAATTTCTCAGGCTAATAAGATGTGTGAGTAAATTATCAGACTACATTGGTGATGTTTGAGAAACTGGAAAGAGAATATCTCAAAGCCAAGTTGGTTTTGATTTAAAAATTGACTTGGCCCCTTTGTGCTACAGGGCTTAGGTAAACCTATTTAATCTCTGTGCAAGTTTCTCTGAAGACAATAACATGTAACATGCTTGATAAGAACTTTTCTGAAGGCAGGTATAGAATAAACTTTATCATTATTTCTGCTACAAATGGGTCACTTTTCTTCTCTTTAAGTTAATGGATAATGACTCACTCCATGTTCCAACAGAGTAAAATGCTGGAAAGGATTGAGATGTATAAGTAAAGATTTGGATGGAACCTTCAGCCTCAAGGATTTCTCCGTATTAAATGGTCAGTATGGGCCATTCATTTGTTCTCTCTGAACATTCCTTAGAAATACTTGGCTATGAAGAATATTCAAATAAACCCATTTCAATAATATATATAAATACATTCTGGACTTGGTTCTAGGGTAACTAATTATACTTATTTTCAGAACTTGAGATTCTAGTGCTAAAAGATATAGTTCAGGGTAAAGGGTATCAGCAACACTGTAGATTGATCTGATCATTACCTTTCAAAGCAAACTGTTCCACTGCCCTTGGCATCTAGCCTTTATACCCTTTAATATTAAAATACAAGCTAAGTTTAAAATATACAGAACTGAACTTAAGTAAAGATTTTAAAGCTGCAATATCCATAAAATCCTCAAGAAAACATGGATGTGAGTATCAATATATTATAAAAGGATCTCTTAACTCAAACTGTCAACCTTGAATGAAATTCATTATTGTCCCTAATATTCATGTTAGAAAAATGCCTACTTGAACTTGCAAAATGAAGGCCCGTCCAAGGCTTCTTAAAATTGCATGAATTGTGTTAGTAAATTGAGAAGGATTATCTACTTATTCAGTTTGGAAAATTGACTTATTTGCCTATGTTACAGAAGGGGGATGAGAGTGCTTAAATATCAGAATCATTTTACCCTGAAGTCAAGACGATGAATCAGGAATTCGATAAGCCTGTCGCTAGTGAACTGCACTGTCAAAGAATGTTAATTAAACTGTCTGAAGCCACATTTTTCTGTGGCTTCAGCATGCCTTAGAATATCTTTAAAAATGAGTTACACATTGAGTCTCCAGGGTCACCTGCTCAGCCTGGGTCTCAATTCTGGACAAGATGTTCTGAAATCAGCAGCAAGAAAACCTCCTATTTCCATTCAACTCAAAGTATGACCTAGTCAAGTAGCACTAGCCTTATTCAGAAGCCTGTGAGCAAATTTTGATCTTAGACCCCACCATAGATCTACTGCTTTAGAATGAGCATTGTAGTTTAATGTCTGGCCAACCAACTAAAGACATTCTGTAGCAATAGCTTAAGGTCACATTGAGAAAGTATCTTCTAATATCTTTGTGTCAATGATAGCTATAGTAGCTAATCATTTTTAAGAGCTTATTATACCCTAAGTGCTATTCTAGAATTTAAATATGATATAATAACCCTCATAAAAAAATGTATTCAGGTAAAGAAAGAATAACAGAGCTGTTCAATGTATCACTATACCAGATTGATCAATGGAACTGAACTGAATATCCAGACATAAATTCGCACACCTAAGGCACACCTGATTTTTGATAAATAAGCCAGAAATTCACACCAGAAAAAAGACAACATCTTCAACAAATGGTGCTGATCCATCTGGAGATCTGCATGTAGAAGATTGCAAATATGTTCATATGTATCACCCTGTACAAAACTCAAGTCCAATGGATCAAAGACATCAGCATAAAACCAGACACACTGAATTTGATAGAAAATGGGAAAAATCCTCAAAGGCATTGGCATTCTATGATAAGGACCCTTGCTCAGTTATGTACATTGCAAATTTATTCATAAAAGCCCGAAACTGGAAGCAACCTAGATGCCCCTCCACAGAGGAATAGATAAACAAAATGTGGTATATTTATACAATGTTTTAAAAAGTGACATCATGAAATTATTAGAAGGATGGTACTAAAAATATCTGGAGTTAAGTAATCCAGTTCCAGAATGACTATAGGGTATGTATTCATTTAGAAGTGGATATTAGCTATTAGGTAAATGACAAACATCTACAATCTGTAGACCCAGAGAAGGTAGGTAAAAGGGAGGGCTCTGGGCTGGGGGTGAACTGATTCTCTCTGAAAGGGAAATAGAAAAGATTTTGCCAATTGACTGGGGACATGTAAGGGCAGGAGCTGCAGGGATAAAGGATGAGATTGAGGGAGAGTGTGGTGAGAGACATTTGGAATTAGAGGAGCATTTGGGAGGTAGTGTGGAAGCCTAGTGCAGTGAAAACTTCCTAGAATGTATGAAGGTGACCCTAGTGAGGACTCTTGATAATGGAGGATATGGATTTTCAACTGGCCATGTTTTCTAGTCAGACAAGACTTTCAGTGGTGGGACTGGATTGCATTTAGGTTGAGCTGTTGGCAAAAGGGGTCTCATAAAGTTCCCTAAAAAGCCCAGACTGTTGCTAGGACAGTAAGTTGCTCTCTGAAAACTGATAGTGGTTGTCCCATTCTTGAGAACACCTTCCATAAAGCCAATTTAACATAGAGAAGTTAAGCTGGAGCCTGCGTGCAGCCTTCACCCCTCTTCTGGTCTCTTTGGCATAGAAAGTTACTCTGTAGGCTACAGAAAGAGAAACCTGGACACTACTCCAATCAGAAAAAATCTGCAATCTACAACTGTTCTGCCTGCAATATGCTCTGGAGCAATGGTGGTGTAGAACTTGTGGGTGTAGCCAACCAATGTATGTTTTAATTTGAGGCCCATCCTACAGAAGCAAGTCCATGTTCTACACTGCCTGGATGGCCAGGAACTGGAGATGGAGACTGAATTAACCTAAGGTAGACCAAAACAGGCTGGTCAAAATATTCAAATAAATTATTTCTTTGATATTCTGCTTTAATCATAGATAAGTGTCTTGTCTAGTTGTTATCAGAGAGGCTTCCTCTGGCAAAAGATTGGACCAAGTCCAGAGACCCACAGCCAGAAATGCCAAGGAGTCTAAATTGAAGGTCTCCATTGAGTTCCTTCCCTTGAAGCTCATGGAACCCCACAGAAGTAGGGACTTGTAGGAGTCAGAGGGGATGGAGGATACCAGGAGAACCTGGCTCATTGAGTCAACTAAGCAGGGCTCATATGGGCTCATGGATACTGAAGCAACAAGCAAGGTGTCTGCGTGGGTATGCACTAGATCCTCTGCATATATGCTATGGTTGCTAACTTGATGTTTTTGTGGAAGCAGGTGTGCCTTTGACCCTTTTTTTTTTTTTTTTTTTTTTTTTTTGCTCTTGAAATTCTTTTCCTCCCATCTGGTTGCCTTATTCAGTCCTGATATGTGGGATTTTTGCCTTGTGTCGTTGTATCCTATTTTGTCATGTTTGATTGTTGACTCTTGGAGGCCTGCTCTTTTCTGAGGCCAAATAGAGGGAGAGTAGGTCTGAGCATAAGTATGGTAGAGCTTAGGGGAGTGGAGAGAGTGGTCTAATTGATTGTATGAGACAATAATCTATTTTTAATAAAAAAGAAGGCTTTGCAAACGATCTTTTTTTCAGAACACCTGAGTCTTTAACTTTCTTTATTTGACTTCCTTCAAGAAAGGATTCCATATACAGGACAAAGAACGACATCAATGATGATGATAGTGATGAGTTTGATGATGAGTATTATGAGGAGTTTCAACAGAGGAATCTGTATTTATCTTGTACTTATATTGTATTTGGTACTGCTTTAAATACTTAAATGCTTCAGTATTTCTCAAAACTCATATGAAAGAAAAAAATTGTGTGAAACCAGGTGGAAACCCAGGAAGTATGGTGTGAAAGCCAAATTCCCAACCACACAGCAATACCAAGAGAGGCAGAAAGGTGCAGTCACTGCCAGAGGCTTGTACTCTGTATTCACCAACCTTGTGCTCTACTGACAGCTTCTGCTCTCCTTCTCCAATTTCCATATGGACTGTGCTTAGGTGCATGGACTCATACCTACCTGTCAAAGAATGGCAGCACCATTAAAATTATAAAATTTTCAGTGCAATAATATAATTTGATAGAACTCTAATTTTTATTAATATTATTTTATTTATTTACAATCCAGACTTTGCTCCACCACTCAATCCCTCATGCCACAGTCCCTCATCCCATTCTTCCTCCCCCTGTCTCTGAGAGGATGCTTACCAACCACCACGTCTCCCCCCTTGCTGAGTCCCTAAGTCTCTCAGGGATTAGGCTTAGGCACATCTTCAACCACTGAGGCCAGACCAGGCAGTCCTCTGCTATATATGTGTCAGGGGGGCTTAGACCAGCTCCTGTATGCTGCTTTTTGGTGGCTCAGTATCTGGGAGCTGCCAGGGGCTTGGGTTAGTTGAGACTGCTGGTCTTCCTATGGAACTACAGAACTCTGACATTTAATTTTCTCTTAAAATGTGAAATTTGGAATCTCAAGACAGTTTTGACCTATTACTCTTCAAGATACCTTCAGGATGTAAACACTCCTCACTTTAAGTCAAGTAGTTAGGGAGACCATTTCTCCTTGCCAGCTTCTTCTGCCAAGTTAAATAAAGCTTAAATAAAGTAGAGCCTAGTTTCCTTTGTAATACATGTTTGATTACTTTTTTAAAATTTGGCTGTCAAAATATAAAACTATTACTTTAATTATCAGTTTCTGACCAAAGTGTTTTCTAGCACTTAAAGGAGTAAGAGCCCTATCATCCCCAAAACTCAGATATAAGAATTGTGCTTTGGCTGTTCCCTCATCCTTCTGTCTTTACTTGATATAGGGGACACACAGGTACATCGTTATCAACAAATATATTTTCACAAAGAATTCATTTTATGTCTGTGTCAAAACTCTGAGATCACTTTTTTTGTAGTTTTGATTACCATTACCATATTACTGATATATTCAGTGATGCTTCTGTCTGTGTGATGTGACTTCATTACAAATTTCATTTGTCACTGTGGTAATCAAAGCATTATTCAGTTGTCTTTTTTGCAGGCATAGCCACCAACTTCTGAATAGCATGATTCACATGCCTTTGATTCTTCATACCAGTAACTTACAAAGTAGAGTTTGATTTTTATTTCTTTTTTTTAATTTTTTTTATTTTTCATATTTTATTTACATTTCAAATGTTTTCACCTTTCCAGATCTCCCCTTTGGAACCTCCCGATTCCCTCCAACCTCCCCCTGACACCATGGGGGTATTCTCCCACCCACCCACCCACCCGCCCATTCACTCACTCTCGTCTTCCCTCCTAGGCATTCTCCTATACTGGGGCATCTAATACTACTATAAATATACTCAAGAAGGCAAAGGTTAACTTATGGTGACAATTATTTATTGGATTTAAGATTTAAAACTACTTTCCTGTTTTCATCTCTTTGAACTACTTTATGAAATGCGATAACTCATGCTTGAGAATATTTTGGAGAATATTAGGCTCCTGTGGATGTAAGGTTCTGTGATTAGATTTTACAAATGGCATGAACCACTTTCTTTCCACTGACATTTCACCTTATGCTACTGCTATTCTTAGCTACAGAAGGCCAGATGGGAACTTGAACTTGTTACTCATTAGTCAGGAATGATAATGAGTACAAGATGAATACTAGCTTCGGGTTAGGAAGAACCACTTGCTGCTATTACACGTCTGAGAAAAGTCTCCTCACTGCTTGTGGCTAGGACATTGACTTCCCATTATCAAACAGAAATCTTCACAATTCTATGCATTGTATCAAAGGTGTCTTTTATACTATTGCAGTCTCACTTCCAGGACTTTTGCTGCCCAGGGTTTAAAACCTGACATCTGTTCTCACATCTCAGGAAGAATGACGTTTAGTGGCTCAGTCTGTCACTACTGCAAGTCTCTGACAATTCTAGGATTTTGAAATAATCATAAATATTTATTGGTATATGACTGGTGATCAATAAGTTGTCATCTTGAAAATAACATATTATAAATAAATTTAAACTATTTCAAGCATGAAATCTCTGTGCTTTTGACTGCTGTGGGACGGCAAGATATTAAGTTCATTTTGAAGATGATAAACTGATGTCCAGATTCCTTCTATGACTTGTTCAAATCCTTTAAAGTCTCATTTCAGATTTAATTACCAAGCTATAATTTCTGAAGTCAAATATCCAATAATATGTCTGCCTTATAAAGTCCTTCTACTATTCTGGCTAGAGAGATAGCCTAATAGTTAAGAGAAGCTGTTGGTTTTTTTTTTTAGAGGACCAGATGTTGGTTCCCAGCACCCATACATTAGCTCATAACCATCTGTAACTGTCCTTTTCCAGTTTTAAGGGTTCCAAAATCCTCCTCTGACCTCTGTTGGCAACAGACATACACATACACACATACCAGCAGAACATTCATAAAATAAAATACATCTTTAACACACTTTTACTTATTTTATCTTCTTTCACTCTATCCTCCTCCTGGTCCCTCATTGTCATCACTCTCCTCATCTTCCTCCTTGTTGTTTTCTGCCTTGTTTTTCTCCTCCTTGTCTTCTTTTTCCTCATGTTCTTTCTTCTCTTCATTCTCCCCATCTTCCTCCTCCTTGTCTTGTCTTTCTCCTCATCATCTTTTCCCCTTTCTTTATATTTTAGTTTGTTTAACAAAAATGTTGCACACCAAGAAAAGGTGCATATTTACTCCCAGGATATTTGTCAACTACAATAAAAATATTATGTTTTACCTTCAATATTGCACTTTGGACTGACCATTTATTCTGGAGCACTAGCTGAATATTCAAAGATAACAAAACTCACTTCCCTCTGCTTATAGAATGATTAGTATGCTTTCAGTTGAAATGAACTTCAAACCCAATGTTCACTTGCTGGCAAATGCTCATTCATCACACTGATAGAATCACAAGCGAATGTGAGAACTCTATAGAAGATTTTCATTATCCATAGGTTTTAAAGAAAGAGGAGACTTTATATAATGAGAAAATATCCCCAGCGGTCTTCTCACATAGATTAGGATTTTCTCCAATTTATTTACTCAAGTCTGTTGTTTCCTTAGTACTCAGAACCATGATAGAGCTTTCCAGTTCCCTCAATATCAGGATTTTGATCTATGCATTTTTGCAGTGTTGCTTAAGCAACCCAACACAGAGATCCTGATACTTATTAAATAAAACAGTTACATAAGGATTAGATGGACTCATGAACAGGGACACTGTAAGATATATGGATTCAACATGAAAAATGGATGGATAGGAAAGTTTTATATCACTGATAGGGACTGAAAAAGTTGGCTCAGGAGTTAAGCGTACATATTGTCTTATGCCAACACCACGTGGCTTTTATTCCTACAGCTCTATAGTACAGTTTGAAATCAGGGATGACTACCTTCAGAAGTTCTTTCATTATATAGGATTGTCTTTTGCTATCCTGGGTTATTTGTTTTTCTATACAAAGTTGAGTGTTCTTTTAAAGTTTATAAAGAACTGTGTTGGAAATTTGATGGGACTGCACTGAGTCCATTGATTGCCCTTGTGAGGATAGCCCTTTTTACTAGGTTAATACTACCAATCAATGAGCGTGGGAAATCTTTCCATCATCTGCTATTGATGGTCTTGTGGCGATCCTAACAGTGGGTTAGGATCCATCAGTGGGCTGTCCCTGATGCTTTTACCTACCTGTTAGTTCCTTTTGTATTACTGGATTGACTTATCCAGCTTTGATGTGATGGTATGTGCAAGGTCTTACTGTGGCTCGTTATGTTGTGCTTGGTTGATCTCCCTAGGAAGGCTGCTCTTTTCTGAGGGAAGGCAAAGGGGGAGTAGATTTTCAGGAGTTGGGAGGTGGAGGGGAGAGACTGGTAAGAGAGGAGGGAGAGAAAACTGACATCAGGATATAATATATGAGAGAAGAATAAAAAATACAGTAAACAGTGCATACTGTGCTTATGGCAAATACTAGTTTGGTTACCAGCACTCACACTGCAGCTCATAACCTTCTCTTATTCCAGTTCTAGGATTTCTAATGCTGTCTTCTAACCACTGCAGATTATTTCATGTGTGTAGTGCACAACACACACACACACACACACACACACACACACACGGAATAAATCTACAAATACCAAGCAAAGGACATAGAAAAATAAGATAATGCTTTAATCACTCTAGAATTTGATCACTTGCTATCTACCATGCCCCCATCAGAGATATAGCTGTGAATCTTAAAAGTAATGCCATTCTTATGGAGAAAATATTATAAAAGTAAAAGAGATACTTAGATAATAAAAAACTTATTAGTATACATACCTGTGTTTGACTTAAGGATAATTTACACATTTTTTGCGGGGACACATGGAAAAACAAAAAGGAGAAGTATAAAACTGGTTCCATGGGAGAGCCCTGCAATTTAGACAGGGTAGCACTGACTTTGTACATTTCCTAGGTGCTATAACAAATTCCTATGATATTGTCAGCTGCAGCATCTCAAACCCCATATCTAAAACTATCTAAATCAATGTGTGTATCAATCTTGCCCTTGTGGGCAAAACTCCTCTCCAATTCTTGCCACTGAGATTTGACAGAAGTTTCCTAAATATAAATGATGAACAGCCAAGTATAAGTTGATAGAGCTAGGCATCCTCATTGTATCCAAAAGGGAAAGAAAGATAAAGAGTAGTCAAAAGCAATTTTAGCATTAAAAAGTAGAATTTCCATCAGTGTACAAGTCCAATATGTCTCAGGGCTATACTCTTTTCACCTTTACTTGTGTCTTTTAGTCAAGTATCTCTGCTGTCCTGGTTCAGCCTCTGGCCCCTAGGCTAGATGCTACAGTAGGATTCACATCTTTTACCTGAGTGGCTATATGTGTTTACATCTGAGTCATCCTATCAGCCTTGGGCCAGGTGGTGTATATGAGGTTTTTTTCTTTGGGCCCTGCCTCTGATCCTCTCACTCTAGGCAAGAAATGTTCCTGACAGTTGAATATTCACACAACCTTTATAGAGTTCCTTAGTTTGTCATGGGGATTTAAACACCAGCACAAATTTTTTTCCTAGAGAACTCTCCTTGTTAATTCCTGACTTGCTTATAGAGGAGCATACCTGTGAGTCATAGAATTGAACCCCAAAGAACCAACTGGTATTTGTTCAGCCTCCCAATTGGCTTTATGTCCAGGCATCTCCCAATTCAAAAAACTCAGAAATAGAGTACTTTTTACATCCTAGATAATTTAGTGCACAATTTAGAATTTGTATTTTACTATAAGTGAAACAGTGAAACAATACTTTCTCTCTCTCTCTCTCTCTCTCTCTCTCTCTATATATATATATATATATATATATATATAATATTTTGATCAACATTATCCTGAAGGAAATATCAAAGCCACAGTTTACATATTCTCCTTTCAAGTTGTTGACAACATAGTAGGTCTTCTATACTGAGGCATAGGGTGAAGCAGAAGCCAGAAATTATCTGGTACAACATAGTAAGAAAGAGGAAAGAATTAAACATTAGACATTCTAGAATATGTAAGATGTGTGGTTTTTATTTTAAAAGTGAAGAGATTCTCCCAGTCAATTGCAGTGCAGAAGAAAGGGTGAAATTTAAGGATCCTAGTGAGTGGGTGATAAAGAAAGGAAGAGCAGCAAAGAGATTGTGCAATCCAAGCCTTTGGGATATAGAGGCAGGGTGATGAGGAGGTCTTGGACATCATTATCTAACTAATTTCTTGGCCAGTCTGGGCTACCTGAGACCTGGCCATTGAAAAGGCAAATCTAACCAACCAACCAACCAGAATCATTGTAAGCAAGATGAGAAGGGTGACTGTGACATTGTAGGGATGGTTTAAGTTAGATACAAAAGATTATGGCAGTACAGATTTTATAAAAACATAGATGTGGTGGGAAAAACAAGTGGGCAAGAAAATTGTTTTTTGATGTCTTGATAATGACTGGACATGTCATAAGACAGTGCTTGAGGTCTTAGGTAAAGAGTCTTTTTGTATGAGCTGGGTAGTATTCTTCTGACATTATACACATTGTTATATATTCTAGGAACCAGGCTCCTGGTTGTCATCTATCTTGCCTTGTTTTGAAAGGTCATGCAATTGAGCTTCATGAATGACATTAGCTGAAGTCAAATAATTTCATTTCATTTTCACAATGTAGAAATAAGGCTGATAATTTTTTCAGGTTGAATAAAGATGTATCATCCCATTAAGTTAATTATTAGCAAAGCAAAAAATGACAGTGTTGTATTGTTTAAATAACAGATGTGAGGATGCAGAATAATTATGTTGACTGAAAATGAACAGTTTCATCAGGCAGAAGCCCAATCCCCTTCCGAACACTGTCAACAGTGAATATCTTCTAATACACTGGAAAATTACTAGGCAGATTTGAAATAACAAAACAATCACAGCAGGCTTTGTTTAAGATTCCTCTAGAGAATAGGACAAATAAAATGATTACAGTGATTTGAGCAGTCAGGAGTGTAGAGCTGTTTACATACAGAAGCAATCTTCTAATTACTTGACAATTGATGTCTTCTGATATATCCTGAAATGGTTTCCGCATTGCCCATATTGATCTGCATTTTCACCAAGCTTATCAGAGAGAAAGATCTTCTCACTAGAGTAAATGTGGAAGATTAGAGTAAATATGGAAGTCTGTAGTCATAAACACACACTTACACGTGTATACACAAATACATATGCACAATATATGGTCTGCAAAGATATCTGTATATGAACCTGAAGTGCTTATGATATCAGCAGTATAGTAATATTGGAAATTATTAAATCTGAAAGGTTTAATTTGTCCCACTTCTTGCTTTGGTGAGGATTCTAAAATAAGTATCTTCAATATTTTTTTGTGTAATTGTTATAATGAATAAATAAGCTCAATGAATTCTTAGACTTGAGCCATTGAGAAGTCTTAGCTGGCCAGTGAATTCTAAGGTCATGTAGGAGAGAGAATTGGTCACAGATGCCCACTCATAGACTAAAGTAAATTACTGTAAAAGATGCTCTGCCCACAGAGACAACAGATAACTACTTTCTCTGTAACAGAAAATCAATTACTCTTTTCTGAAACAAATAACAATACTGCAATTTGTTTACCAGCCACTATAAAGCCATGGGCTGCATCATTTGTAACCATCTTTCAATAATGCTGACAATATGGCTCCCCTAATTCCACAAATCAGCTACAAATAGACTTGGGACAAAAAGAAGAGAAACAGGTAGTATCAATCCTGACCATATTATCCCATTAATTACATAGTCAATGACCCAGCTGATTTCTCTTCATATCACATTGGACAAGAGTGTGTCACATGAACATCTTTATCTACAGTGAAGTGTGAGAAAGTGTGTTGTTTTTAATAGTCTCTTCTGTGTGCTGTAGAAGTTATGGTACAGTTTTTCCTCTCAGCCCCATGCTTCCAGAAACAAGACTCAGACTCAAAATATATTTACAAATACATTGGCCATATAGGTAGGTTTTTCTCTAACTAGATTGTAAATATCTCACTTTTTAAAAGTACATTCTGGCATGTGGCTGGTTACCTGTGCTCAGGTACCATGTATCAGTCTAATGTCTTTCTCGGTGAATTTCCCACAACTGGTACAATTCCAGAATTTTTTCTGCATCCCAGATGTCCCACCTTTTATCTCCTGCCTAAGCCATAGGTCATCGGCTTTTTAATTGACAGGTGATGCACCCATATAACCCATGAGATATTCTTTCTTCAGCGTGGAGAGTCAAAGAACAAAAATTACAAATGGGCATTAATTAGTCCCCATACCTAAAATGTACAACTGTGTTTACCTTCACTTCATTCTTCATTTAGCCATATTTACTGTAAGATTCCATTGGAAAGTGGAGAAGGGTTTGTCCAAGAATAACATACGTTGATGATTTGAACATAGACTAGAAACAGGCACTTGCATTTTTACAAGACTTGAGGGAAAGGGAAGATGGAGGACATGAACAGGTGCAGAATTCATTCTCACTGCTGTTTTTTGTTTGCATTTGGACTTTTTCATCATTTGCTAGCAGAACCTGGCTGTATCCCCGCGCCTCTTCTAAAACCATGTCCTATTTTTTTAAATTGGTAGTATCACTAAAATATTCTTAAAAGTATATGTAAATTAGAACAGTAATATAAAATAGTTAAAAGAAATGAACCTCCTATATAAAAGAACTTCAATCTGAATTAATTTTATTTACATGCTTGCATCAGATTTAATATCTGATTACATATCACCACATAGTTTATTCATGAGAATGTCTTTTGAATTTTTATATTTTTTATCGATAAGATAATTATACAGAGGCCAGATTTCTCACCTTTATCACATCTAGCCCTTCCAGAAAAAAGTTGTAAGATAAAGATATAAGATATATTGAGTGCTATTATACAAAAGGGGAAAAATACAGTAATATCTATTTCTTATCTTAAGTGCTTTGTAGAAATGACAAAATACAGTGTTTTGATTTAAAATTTAAAATGATCTTATATTTTACCAAGGCATTCTATTTAAGCAAGCTCATTATCCTTAGAAAATATCTTTAGAGAATAAACACTAGTTTCACTCATACCACAGGGGCCTATAATATCTTTTGCCTGGGCCTCATTTAACATTCAAGGATTATGTTATTTCTTTTAAGCGTGCTATCTGGAAGAATGAGTAAAACACGTGTGGATGTTTGATAAGTGTTGCTGTAAGGTGAACATTTCCTTTGAAAGTGACAAGGGACATGGCTCACCCCACGGTGGAACATCTCACCGTCACAAAACTTATGAAACATATTACTTAAAAACAGCAAGTTAGGCTGTACAACAGGAGGACCCCATCGATGATGTGTCCAATTTTGTTTAAAAAAGAATTTAGATAGCCTCTCCCCATAACATAAGCTATTTCTTAAGTAAAAGACACATTGACTTATTATTGATGACTTACTAGTCATTGAATCTTCAATTTAAAAAAGAATGAGATGATGGGAAGCCCTGTCAGCCCCATTTGTTAAGAAGAAATTTTGTTTTCCTTGCTATCTGGCCTGGCTGTGTGTTAAGTCACTAGGAAAGATCAATACTGACATACTTAGATTT
>JADRCH010000175.1:8944866-9073427 GCA_019843965.1 Rhynchomys soricoides
TCGTTTGTTTTGTGTGTATGTGTGATGGGTGGTGTGTGGTGTGTGTGATGTGTGCCCCTTTAGCTTAACCAGGGTCACCCGTGTGGAAGATTGGCCTGGAACTGTCCTTTGTATCCTGTTGGGTCACTAGAAGATGCTCTACTGAGAGGAATACTCCTCTCCCTGAATCTGTTACAACAAACATTTCAGCAATGAAAATTTAGACCTTTTGATACCCTTATCTATTCATGTATGACTTTTGATAGACTTATTTTTCTGCAGACACAGCTCATGAACGGTTGCAGCTGTCATGAGTTTGTGATTGCAGTGGTTGTATCATGAGCAGAGAATGGCATTTTGCTGCCCCTTTTCCTTCCCTTCTGTTTGTTATATTCTACACCCTCACTCTGCAATGTTCTCTGCACCATAGGAAATGGAATCAAAATCTTGTCACTTATCTGTCAGTTATTCTCAGCTCCTTGAGAAGTCCTGAGTCTCTGACTTTCCACAAGTCACTGGAAAAAAAAGTTTATCTAATTAAAGCTGAGGATAGAATTTGCCTATGGATATAAACACATTTAGAGTGCAGATTTTTAAAAATTACTCTTTGACCAAATTTACAGTACCAGGCATGAATTTCTTTCTGTGGCTTGTACCTCAAATCCAGTCAAAGGACAGTTGGTTACTCCCATATAAATAGTACTAATACTGAACAAAGAGATGTATATTTTCTCTTTCCTAGTTTGCATGGTTCACATCTAGGTGAGACTGTTGGTACCTTTTCTTCTCCAAACATTTGAATAATACCCTTGGATATTATACAAATTAGCTGACAGGGAGAAAGCTTATAATACTGTTGCAGTTTGATTTCACTATAAAATCCAACCAAACTGTGTAGTGTCTTCAGCTATTGGTCTGATCTAATTCTGGTTGGTAGCCAAAAGGAATTTAAAGAATCTGTATTATTTTGAGAGATTCTATACCATCTCTGATCAACAACTCATAAGATGGAATTCCCCCTGGAAACACATGATTTTGTTGGTAGCCTGTGACTTCTAGGAGATGCTCTTCTTACCCTGCAAGGTATCTGTCTTCAAAAATATTTCAAAAGAAATTATACATAATATAATTTAATCATATAATTAATATAATATAATTAATATATATTGTTTCAAGGCATTTCTTAATTGTAGTTTTTATTCATTCATACCTGAATAACTGCAGAATTTATACTTCTCCCTCTCCTATCATTCCTTGCCCAATTTTTGAGATCAGGAACCAAGCAATTTAGGTAAGTGGAATTGGCATGCATCAAAATGAGTCCCGTTAGTAGATTTCGAATGGTGCTTGCTGAAATCCTACAGGTGAGGAAAGCTGTCTTAGTGGTTAGGAAGAGTGAGAGATGGTGAGGAGGAGCTTTGCATTTCTTCCAGTGGTCCAGAATTCATGCTGCCGACATTACAGGTGAGATCCCATAAGCATTTTTGTTGGTGTTGTTGTTACATAGCTAGGTTCTGTAAAATATTTGTTTGCAAAACCCTATCTTTTTATTTTTATTGCTGCTAAAATATTTTTGTAAGGGAATACTAGTATTTTTACAGAAAGAAAATAAAGGGGTGGCCTAAGAATCAGTGCAGAAAGTAAGGCTCAGCAAAATGGCCTCTTATCCTCTGCTTTATTTTGACATAATAGAAAGCAGCAAGAAAAAGAAAATTCAATCCATCAAGTATTGACTGAGCCTTCCCAGGACCAAACACTTCATATGTTCAGACCATGAAATAATAAATAACTTGTTAGTACAGGTATCTGGGAGTAGAGTGGGACGATCTGTCTTGGGAAGAAACTGGCACTTTCAGAAAATTTGTTTTGCCTTCCCGAGTCTACCCAAAGAAAGGATTGAGAGACAAAGCCGATTTTCACTTTCAAGGTACAAACAGTAGCATAGTTCCTCATGATATGTCCAATCAATGCCTGGCACTATATTAAGTCCTGAGGATGTGAAGATAAATATAACCCTTCAACATCCTTACTAGTAAGCCAGCTAAAATTTATCAAGTTCAAGATTAGGTAATTTTCTGAATGCTTTTATAAGATATTTTCAAAAGTCTATTTAGCAGTTTTATTGGACATATATATTTATTTTAATCTTGAAAGTAGGGAATGAAGAGGGTAGGAAAGATGGCTCAGCAGTTTAGAATACCTGTTGCTCATATACAGGACCAGGATTTGATGTCCATCGACAACATGATTTCTTACAACTATTTATCACTCCATTTCCAAGGGATTTGATGCCAACAATGGCCTCAGTGTGGGCACCATGTACCCAGGTGATATGCAAACATACATAAAGGTGAAACAATTCTACACATAAAATAACACCTTAAAGTTTTCTTTTAAAGTAATGGGATCACAATGTTGATATACAATATGTCCTTTATGGGATACAGAAAGTACAGTCACAGAACTCTGCAGAATTGCAGAACCTGTACCTTGAACAGTCTTATCCCACTGCCTTTTGAGAACTGACGAGATGGGGTGAAAAGTCCACGTATAGTGGAAGAGCATCTATAGTGATTTTGTGAATGCACCTGAGGGGCATTCTATGTAAATGTTAGTTATCTGCTCATCAGGGATAATAAAGGATTAGGAAGATTAATCACAGTTAGAAATAAACATTTCTCAAAGTATAATGATGTAAATAAAAGAAAATTCAAGAACCCATGGCTTCCGCAGGTTTCCAGAACACGAATTTGCAAATGTTGATGCACTCTTACTGAAAAGTCCAGTCTATTCAGGGTTAACAGGGAAGAGAGCTAAAGCCAGATCCAGCCCTAGCCAGAAAACCAAATGTAGATCCTGTGAGCTTCAAGCCACTGACCTTGTTCACTCCAGGGAAGAACTTGGACACTAGAAGTAAAGAGACAAGCCCACTTTGAGAGAAAGGACGGACAGTGTAAGTAATGAAAACAATCATTCAAATTACTTCACTTGTATTCCAGAAATAAACCACTCTGTCTTGTCCCCATAAATAGTGAGAAAAAGCTTAGAGTGTGCCCTGTCCTTTCCTCCTTGAGATTCCATTGTGTCCTGTCACTGCATCTAGAATCTGTTCAGTTCTAGGCCTATTTGCGGAAATCAAATTTGTAAATAAAAGCAGAGTAGAGAAATCTAAAGGTCATTGGCAAAGCTGAAATATAAGCAGAGTTAAGAACAGTATCCTGTAGAAGCCCGCCTCAATCACTAAGAACTTGACAATATTCTGAGGTTAGGGATTGGTTTTGATTCAGTCAAAGAAAGAGAGAGTTGGGGGGAACAAAACACCTTGCCAGGATTCATAATTTGGTATAGCTCCTTTCCTTTAGAAAACGTGCCCTTTGTTAAGAACATGAAAATAGACATTTCAGAAATCTGTCACCCGGTGTCACTCCTCAATTAACTTCTATTGATTCAGGCAGCGAGAGTCTGTGTTCAGTCCATTAAAAATAAGTGGCTTCCTTTTCTATTCCCTTTGCTGTTACTGATATTGTTAATCATTTTAATTAGTGGCTTTCCATGATTCCAATCAAGCCCAATTATATGCAAACCAGGTAAACAATGAAAGGATGAAATCAGTGGCTCAAAACATGGATTAATCTCTCTGGTACAAAATGGAAGGAGTTGCATTTAAATTGCTTCTATTCACCTTTACACAAAGGCATTCTTAGTCCAGGGACTGAAATAGCATCTGGCTTTCTGTGTAATCTGCACGTCAGAATGATGCCTTTCAGAAAGTCCTCAGGCCCTGTACCTCGTCACACATATCTGCTTGGACTGCATCATCATGCTCTCAGTGTCTTTTCCCTTTCAGCTACCAAACATCTTCAAATTTTACACTTTCCTTCTTTTTTTATGTGTTTTTTTTTTCCCTTCAGTTTTTCTGCTCTTTAAAAATATGTCTCATTGAGAAAGAACAGTTTTCTTTCTCAGTATTGTAGGTGTCCTCTGCATCCACTTGTAATAATGGGTATCTCTAGCTCTTGAATGGTGTAAAATTATAAAATATTTTGGGGGAAGTGCACTGGGCACGGAACACCACCTTGCCCATGCTAGCAAGGACTCTTTCACTGAGCTGCATCTTGAACCTTCTCATATTGTAGTTTGAGACAGGGTTTCATTCTGTTTTATCCTTGCAAATTCAGTCCTGTCTCAGCCTCCTGAGTAGATAGTTTTAAAGACATGTGCTTCCAAGATTGATCTATAAAGACTGTTTTCATTTAATTCCTCCAACAAATCCCTACAGCAGTTACAAATGAGACACATTTAAAATATAAAGCTAATATCAGTATTACTAATTTCATTAGATTATCCAGAAAACGTTATACATAGGATTTAAACTCAGTTCTATAAAGTCCCAGAGCCCCAGCATTTAACTTGTATGTGATGTTTCTCTTTTGCTTAGAAAGAAAATTAGGCTCATCTCCCAGGTAGGAAGATATCCAAATATTTAAGCATCATTACTAATCTTCCTCTAATGGATAATATTTCTTTGGAAATGAGAATTATATTGCCTTAACAAACCAATCTTCATTTTGTTAACATACTTGCCAGAATGTGTAGTTCATACTGTCTTTCAAGTTAGCCAAGCAATCTAATCAGTATTCCTAGGTCCACACGGCGAACAAATTTGGTTCCCTAGACACTGCTCAAGTGTACCCTGCACATCCATCTCATTTCTTAGAAACTTCACACTCCCTGTTAAAAATTTGACTTGAAGGATCACAAAGGAAAGCACCTGTGCTTGAATCATGATGCTACCATAAATGCCTGCCATAGCCTGGCCAGGTTATTTTTGTTTTATATGCTGAGAACCCAGCATTCAGACAATAATAGAAATAAAATGAAATGAAAAAAAATTAGATAACAATATAAAAACATTTCTTGAAGGAATATTGTGAAAATTAACTCAAAAATTTAAATGGGCTTGGGATGTCACACTTTAATAAACAGTGGTGTTAAATGTGATTATGAATTTATATCACAGAAGTGAGTTTCTGATCATGGGTAGACAGTTTTAATTAGGAAGAATATTATGAGGATGTGATGGATAATAGAAAATATCTAAACAGAAGTGATCAGATATGGATGGAAACTAGGAATAGTTGAATATTAACTTGGACACTAGAGACAGAAGAGAAGAATTGTTTATGACAGACAAGAGCAAAAGCAGAGACAGACGGAGGGAGACAGACGGAGGGAGACAGACGGAGGGAGACAGACGGAGGGAGACAGACGGAGGGAGACAGAGAGAGAGACAGAGAGAGAGAGAGAAAGAGAGAGAGAGAGAGAGAGAGAGAGAGAGAGAGAGAGATTCAGAAGTCAATATGTATTGTTTTTCTCTGTAACTCTCAACTTTATTTTTTGTTACAAGATCTCTCACAGAACCTAAGGCTTACCTTTAGCTAGTCTGACTAGTCTTTTTGCTGCTGTAACTCTGTTGTCTCTATTTTCCAGTCCTGGTTTTACCACCACATTTGGCTTATTGTTTAGATCCGAGAATCTGAATTTCATGTTCACTAGAAGTCACTTTACCCAGTGATATATCTTCCAAGCCTTTAGAGTCTTTATTTTTGTTCTCATGGTGTCTGATCTACAATGGGCACAATTATTGCTCACTTCCTGTAATTTGCCAACTATGCATAGATACATGTTAGTGATGTGGTTTAGTTCTGCTATGTGTTGTTTATTCTAGGACACAACCAGTTTATGGCAGACAATCCTAAGGAGAGCTTGAATACATTTGCACACCTCAACATTAGTGTGTATCATATCTTCTAAAACACTAGTTGTTTAAATGAATCACATAGGAGTTATTCTCCCCTCACCTTCCCTGATTATATGGGCATTCTATTTTATATTGGAGGAAAGAAAAACTAGGATCAGTAATATGACCTACTACATAAAGTAGAAGTTAGCGTGAGAGCCTGCTTAGGGATTTCTGTGATTTTAGACTTTTGGTCCAGAGATTCTTTGCCTCATTTGCAGTCTTTCCAGATCTGGAATTTACACTTAAAGATAATGTGGGCTAGGATAACAAGACAAGTGTAATTGGAAGTGAGCAATGAGTGTATTAGTAAAGGGAGGAAGTAGTTACTTTTGATGGTGGCTCAGTTTTCTGACTTGGTCTAGAATACCTCTGTTAGTAACCTGCAGTCTTTAAATGCTTTGGTTTCATTTGGAGATTTTACTTGTTTAAGATCAAAGGTTCTAATTTACATTGATGGAGCTAGTGATTACATATCTGTTTGCTTTCCTATAAAATTTGCTAGGACCTTCATGTCCAAATTCCACTTTCCATTTTTGAGTACCGTTTAGAATCACCCTGCCAAAAATTTCTTTGCTTCATTTTTGACTCTTGCCTTTTCTCCAGCTGACTCATTAAAACAGTGATAATGAAGTTTCAATATGATTGTATGCCCTTGTTTTGCTCTTATCAATAGCTCAGCCCATCATGACTGTTGGACACCATGGTTTCTATTCCATATCAGAGATCTATAATTTCTTCTCCAAATCAGTCTAAGTGAAATTGATCCCAACCTTTAAGTACTTTTCAGGTGCTGTTATGCACTGACACATTGTAGTGAAAGAGTAAGAAGCAATTGAGGCTATGTTTTATTGAGAAAATTTGCTGGTTCTGTGACAAAATAATTGTAATTATGTATTAAGTAATTTGAGCCTAATCTAGGTAGTTATTTTCTAATGTTTCTTAAGATGTATGTAGTCTTATCTGCTGTAAAACTTTCATGAAACTACAATTTTCTCCAGTTAAACTTCAGTGACTTAGGTGGAAAGATTCTAAGGACCAGAATTAGTGGCTAACTTCAAGAAACAGCAATTCCCAGACACAACAAGGCATACACACATAGAAACCAACAACACTGATCACATGCACAAAGACTGTGTAAGCTCAATGCAAATAAAATCCAAGCATGGAAAAGGAACGTGGGGCCATGAATGAAATCCATACCCTAGCCACGAAGTTATTAGTATTTACTTGCAGATAGTAAAGGAAAGTCAGTTTTTATCAATGTAGTGACAATATTTCAAACTCACTCCAGGACTGGACCCATGTTCAGGTATAGTCAACAAAATTGGACCCCATTATTGTTATTCTTAAAGACAGATAGAGCAAGAATTTGTGGGTAAGAACATAGGAGAGGATGTTGGAAGAGTGTGAGGAGGAGAACTAATATAATTAAATTATATTGTATGACATTCTCAAAGAAAAATAAAAACTGTGTTAAAAGTTTAGGGATTTCCCCTGTATCCATTAAAATTTCAAATACTTATTTCACTTTTTAAATGCTTATTTCAAGTTATTCATCTATACTATGACTTTTATCCTTTTCTTAATCTTTTAATAAGATCAATATGGTAGAGGTCATTTTTCATGAGTGCATCTGCCATCTTATTTTTTAATATCACTTTATTTAGTGACTAGTGGGTTCTCTATACTACAGTAACTGTGGCTTTAAGCATGTAATTTTTCCTCAAACTTCTTACTTATATTTTAGGTTTCCTGTTGTATTTGAGAATTAATAGCACATGACAGCTACAGTTTATTCTTTAATCCATTGACTCAAAAACATATATTCATATAATGTATTAATTATTTTTAGAATTTATCTTAATTTGGTATACTTTCTCTATATTGTCTAGACTATCTCTATATAATTTTAGTGTTAGTACATGCCCTGGCATTCTGACAACATATCATTCTTAATCAGATATTAACAGAGAGTTACAAAGTACATAATTTAACCAAATTGACTTGGAAATGTGTTTTTATTTATAACTGACCATCGCTTGCTATCCTTTTGTGATTGATTATCTTTCATTACCATTATATGATAGGTACCCATTGATAACAAAATAAAAGCTAACCAAGAAGCCATCATTAGCTTTATTGGTAGTCTGAATATAATTATTACATGTCTTCTTTTGATATATATTTCCCCATTACCTTATGTTCAGTGTGTTTAGTTCTGAACCAGTGTTCTCTTGTGTCTGCTTAAACTTTACTCAATTTCTTCAATTTCTTACCTTTCTCTTGAAATTCACATGGCTTCCTTTGTTACTCCCTACAACTGCTTACAGAGTTCTATTTTCTTATCCTTGCCTCATTCAAATTCATTTCTACCATGGACCTGATGCTCAATTCTTTTTTAGTTCAATATTTTTGTTGAAGAAGTGCTTTCAGAAACATGACAAAAGCCTTCTTTACCCTGCTCCCATATTTTTATATTATCTTCTGTTTTTGTAAGAAATGAGCACCAAAGGCATTTTCTATTTCATTTTTTTCATTCTTTTGGTACTTTGTTTAGGCTTCTTCTACATATAATATCTGAAATTTAATAAATATATCAAGTAAAAAAATAATATTTTAAGTTAATAGACTTCTTTGGAATGTTCTTTTGAATTACTTTAGAATAATGTTTCTGACTTTTACCTTTGATAGGTCATTCTTATATCATGATCCAATTTAGAAGTAGTATAGCAAGGTGGAAAAAAATGGATTTACTCCATTTAATTGAGTTTTGTGATCCCAGGTCAGCTACTGATTATCCGTATGACCAGAGATTAGTCACTAAATCTTCTAAGCCTATTAGAGAGTAGACTGAGATTTTCATTTGTTTCTTCTGTTCGTCTTTATTCTTCTTAGGTTAGTTTAGGTGTAATAGATAACAAATAAATCAAGGCCACAGCTAGATTTACCTATTATACCTATTATAAATGATGTTTATGTGAAGCTGACATCTATTTAAGGGTTATTCAGGCTGCTACATTTGAATAACCCATGAAATTGATCTGTGGTTGGTTGATTACCTGGAGCTTTACAATATCCTTTAGCACCATCCTGCAATGTTGATAATTGGGTTTGTGTTATGCTTCCTGAGGTTGAGAATCATATTGTGCAACTTTTATTTTGTTTCTATGCTATTGTAGATAACTTCTCAAGTACCACTTGCCCTCATTTACCGTCTGTAAGAAAAGACTTTGGGAATCTTTGGGCAAATCATTAAAAACTTAAGCTAACAAGAAGACCTGTCTTACTTTTAAGATTACATACTTTTTATACTGTATTGTCAATGTATTTTTCTCTTATAAAATTATACTGAAATTCAGAGATGCTTATTTTTGCTTAATTTTTATTTTTAAACTCTCATCTGTTTGGCAACCTTTGAATATAACAGATGGTATTAAGTTTGAAACAAGGTAAATAGAACTTTGTAATGAATCACTATTTAATTTTGGTTTATGAGCATGAAAGATGTGGACATAAATTTACTAGGAAAGTGATCAACAAACTGAAGTGTGTAGAAGGAAGCATGTGATTTTGCTGATAGTTTCTAAGATTGCACATGTGCAGAATGCTCCGTGAGGAGTGACATTGTTCCCAACACATTCAGAAATCCTGGTTCTTCTCAGTGTGCATATGGCTAGAAAAGGGAATTTGTTCTTTTATCTTAACAGAGAGTTAAATGTGGGTGTTTAGTTTGATGGCCCAGCTCCTCTCATGTTTTATGGATACTTGCTCTTCTTATGTGACAGTACCTGAGATTTTCTTAGGTTTAGAGACAATTTTGTAGATTTAACCACTAGGAGTAGACCTCAGTAGTCTGTTTTTCTGTACATGTTGACCCATTGTAGATTTCTATAGTGGTCTCTCTCTTCTCTAAAAAGATGCTTCATTGTGGCAAGAGTATCTTCTATATAGAACAGGAAAGCTGAAGGAAAAAAAAAAAAACAACAGAGAGAGAGAGAGAACAGCATAATAACACCACCAACCAGCATGTCAATGGTATGGGGAAAATCTCACAAGGCACCACTTCTAAATAGAGAACAACAATTAATGATTTCTGAGAGAGGGATTGTTTTTCCCCAGGGAAGAGCTCCCTGGTCGATTATCCAACCACAGTGGTCATTGCTGAACACATACGTATTGAAACAACACTAAGTCATTTCAGCAGGTTATATTTATATATACATAAGGATGTGTAATGATAAAAATTAAAGAAGCCAATCATAACATATAACAATTCTTGAAGAATACAGGAATGAATAGTTTCGGGAGGATTTATTTGGACATGGCTAAACGGGGACAGAAATGATTTATAGTACTACTAGTGATATTCTTAAAAAGTAAAAACAAAAACAAAAACCTAAAGGGATAGATATTCGCTTTGTACTAAATTGAAAGACAATGACTGGCAAGATCTAGGTGAGGCTGCTAGGGAGGTGGTCAAAGAAGTTCAGAACATTTGTTTGGGAAGTAAGGATCAAATAAACAGATGTATGAGTTTTAAAAATATTCTTACCCACAATGCTGAAACAAATAAACATACAGGTTATGAGTGATCAATCATTATAGAATGGAATACTAAATCAAAGTTAACTACTAGTAAAGATTGTAATCCAGAAGTGACAAATACAAAACCCAAAGCACCACAGACTGGAAGACAGGAAGCAACAATCTCCTCCTTTCCCCACCCATGGGGATGCACAATGATGCAACCATTTCAACAGAGTTTGCTAGTGCTTTACAAACTGAAAACTTGCTCATTATCCAATCTGGCTTTCAAACTCCATGGTATTTACTCAACGGAGTTGGAGACTTATGTGCATACAGAGACCTACAGAAGGATGTTTATAACAGCTTTAGCCATAATTGCCCAAACTTGGAGGCAATCACAATGGCTTTCAGGACAGAATGGATACATTGCAGTACATCCAAACAATAAGCGATTATTCAGCAGTAAAATAAATGAGCTACCATGCTAGGAAAATAATTGGAGGAAACTTTAAAGTGTTAGTGAAAGAAGCAAGTATTTTTTAAAAACAAGCACATACAGTATAGTTCTAACTGTAGATTTCCTGGTAAAAGTATGGAGGGGGAACACATAAGTAATTGTCAGCAGGAAGGACAAGGCAGTGACAAATATATGGAGCATAAAGGACTTTTAGTGCAGATAATTGCATGACAGCACAATACTGATTAGATGACATTTTATGTGTCAGACATCACAGAATGTCCAACACCAAGAGTGAATGCTAATGGAATTAAAACATAGTCTTTGGGTTATAGGATGAGTAGTAGTGACCTTCAGACCATGTTTTGAATTTCTTGACATGCCAGTTCAAAGAAACACATTATTTACTTGGGCTCACACCTTCAGAGCACTCAACCTGTGATTGCTTGTCTCTTTGAGTTTAGAAAGCTGATACATATGGTTGGGGCCGTTCCTCATATCTTTAGAGACAAAAGGCAGAGGAAGTAACATACAGGAAGGGGCCACAACAAATATGTAGTTTCAAGTAGAAGACCCTGGTGAGCTTTTTTCCCTAAGTAGGTGTCGTCTCCTGTATTTTACCATGTTCTCTCAATACCATCTTATTAAGCAACCCATTGATTGATTCAGTTCTCTCGTGATTTAATGGTTTCTGGAAGTTCTATCACAGACGCACCCAGAACTAGCCCTAACTAATTTTATAGTTCTCTCTTAATCTAGTTAAGTTGACAATTTTATCAGCATTATAATATTGTACTCATATAACATCACACATTCTAACAAATGCACCAGTCCAGTCTGGGACAGAGTGTTGGTGAGAAATGTTGTTGGTAGAGGCTTGGCAGAGTCTAGGGGAAATCTATGTATTTGCCATTTCATTTATAACAAACTGAATTTGCTCAGCAAAACTCAAGTCATCTTTTTAAAGAATAAAATAGTATATTATAAATTACTCTAGTCCCCAATACGTATTTTGAGGTTTATATGAGCCTAGAATTATATTAGAAAATATGTATCCTAGTGATTTCCACTATTGTCATCAAAGGATATTACCATCTCTCTTAGCAAATTATACCTCAAATATCCTATTATACCTAATATGTGGGTAAAATTAATTTTTGTCCTTGCTATAGGAATGCATAGTAAATTGTCTAAAACAGTACAGTATATTCTATTTCTCCCAACAGCAAATAAAATTATGTACTTCAGCCAGGGCAAAAATAACCACTATGAAAACTTCCTTTCTTTGTACTTTTTATGATTTTCCTGGCTGTTCCTTCAAAATTTTATTGTGTTTCTGTGCCATTTGGAAAAGTCTTATACATTCAAGATCAAAACCTGATGCTTACTCATTTCTTCTAGAGTATTTGCTTCCTTTGATTTCTCAGAAATAATACAGCAAATTTCCCCAATCATATCTAGATTTTTGGAACAACAGCTTGGGAACTTAGTAAGTAGTGAGTGGCTTTAACTAACTGTGTATGTAAAAATTATGAATTGAATTAATGAAGTGACTCTTATGTACTCTTATGTGAAAGTTTTGTCTCTACTGGGGATCAAACCCCTTGATTTCTCAATGCTTATTTGATGGTCTTTTTGCATCTGCAGCTAGTCACAAAGTTCGTTCTGTATCAGGAAGAAGCCCTTTGCTTCACTAGACATGGCTTTTGTTTGGTTAAACAGTTCACCACCTTAAAAACATAGACATGCTTAGCTGAAAGTTTAAAAATTAGGAAAGAAAAAGTGAAAACTTAAATATATTTGTGGGGTTATTTGTTTTATCCTTTTATTCTCAACACCATAAAATACTTTCTGACTGACTACTTATCTTCAATGGCAATGTTTGAATAAACCACTGTTAAATTAACCATTTCTCCCCAAAATAATGATGTGTTTCTCATGGACACATCATTTCCTAGTCTACTGGCTGGTGTTGAGACACATTTTGAGGTTTAGGCTCCTACTAAACAGAGTAAAACATTGTTTTTCAATCACAGGCTGGAAATGTCAACCTTAGTTTAAGAAAATACTGTTTCTTTGAGTAAAGGAAATTAGTTTTATTGATAGTCTGATTTTGAGTATCCTTATGAGATTCAATAGGTGTTGAGTCTCCTAATGGAATAAACTATGTGATTTGCATAATATATCCTAAGCTTAAAGAGATGTAACAAAACAAATTAAAATGTTTGTTTTAAAAGCCTTGACAAAGTTGTTTGTATTTTTCAGAATACAAATTGCATTCATGTCTTAAGAAATATCTAATAATTTATTCTAAAGATTAAATGAAACTTTTAATTAAATGCTACTAGGATCTTCAAGTAAATAAAGTTGAGAAGCATAGACCCAAGTATTTACAGGTTTTTAAACCCATATTATAGTTTCTTTTTTTATTTGCTTAATTTATCCATAAGTAAATGTACAGATGTTTATAAATAGCACTATTTGAAGTATAACTTATATATCATAATATCTGAGCATATATTTAAGTATGTGATTCAAGTATTTTTGAAATACCTTTAAGAGTATCTATGACAGTACAATTTTAGAGCATCTTCATCATACACAGAAGACCCTTGAGTACAAATGGGGCCATGCTCTTCCTTCTTCTCACTTTTAACAAGTATTAACTGCTATTTTATATCTCTTCTTTTGCCTTTCTGGGTAACTCATGCAAACTGAATAATACAATGTATAGAAATTACCTCTTTATTTGACTTCTCTGTTTGAGATTAGCCCATTGTTCTTTATTTAATTGGTATTGTCTTTTTTTCATTTTAAATAATTTCTGTGCATCACTTTTTGATTTTATTTACTTGTTCTTTTTACAGGACCTAGGTTTGTGCCTCAGGCTAGTCCAAAATTTCATATGTAGCTTCAGCTTGACTTAGACTCCTGATAATCCTCTTCATCTTCTAAGTATTTGGGTTATAGGAATGAGCTGCCACACTCAACACCATACTTGAACTATAAGTTCTTAACAACTTCATTAATAAAGACAAACATCTATGAAGCTCTCACGATTGTTTCCATTATCATTATAAAATTTAGTTTTCATCTCTATAACTTCTGGGTTATTTAAACTCAATCACATGCATATATATGTATGGACTGGTAGCATTCATGTATGCATATATACTACTTATATAAAGTATGAACATGAAGATCCTTTCTATCTTAAGAGGCTCTTCAGCATATACTATTGGCATGTGCCAACGCAATTGGGAAATTAAAACCATTTTGAGATTTTTGTCTTACCCTAGTCAGAATGGACAAAATCAATGGAACAAAGGACATCACATATTGATGTAGATATGGGGAAAGGGGAACACTCATTCATTGCTGTTGTGGGAAAAATAATGATACATGCACTTTAAAAATCAGTGTAGCAGTTTCTCTGGAAGATGGGACTTTATCTCAATATCTGAATATACCACTTTGTGGTATGTGCCCAAAAGGACTCTAAATCCTATGGAAATAATTGTATTTTCATGTTTGTTGTTAATCTATTTATAATAGCCAAAATTGGAAACATCCTAGATGGCCATTAACTGAGGAAATAAATAACAAAAATGTGATACATTTACACAAAGAAATCTATTCAGCCCGTAAGAAGGAAATTATGAAATTTTAAGGTAAATGGATAGAGCTAGAAAATAGAAAAAAAAATCCTGCATAAGGTTAATCCAGAATCTAAAAGATAAGTATTATATTTTCTCTAGTATGTGGATGTTAGTATTTAAGCTTGGAATACATCTGTTATGTTCCAAATAGCCATAACTGTTAATTACCATAGTAAGAGACAGAAACAGGGAGGTTATGCTAAGGAAGAGGAAATATAATTGAATGTTACAGAGGTAAAGGGTAAGGTAGGATTGAGAATAGAGAGTAGAATAGGAGGATTACATAGAAAGGGAGATAGGAGACAGGGGTAAAGGAGAGAAAATATGGGGAGAGACAATGAAAACTAAAGGGCATTTGCAACCCCATGGAAATCTACAACAGTAGAAGCTTCCTAAAATCTATATGAATGTGCCTGAGATCTAAATGGAGCCATCATACAATGAAGGAGAGCATGTCGAAGTTAGAGCTTTTCTCACAAAGTAAAATTCACAGTGCATCAAATGAGTTACATCTTACTAAGTCATTGGCAAAAGGAGTTCCATGGAATCCCTCCAAATAGCCCATGATGACAGACAATTGCCAAGGCTATTGGTTACTCTCCACAACCTTATGGTAGTGCCCTATTGTTGAAGATAACATTTACTTATGTCAACAAACATGGATAAGTTGAGCTTGTGCCTAAGTAGAAGCTTTAGCAGTATTGACTAACATTCAGGTGTGCTGTAAGGTGCTCTCCATGCTACTGGAGGAGAAAAGTAACCCTCATTAACATCAAGCTATAAACACTTTGACCTACAGTAATGACCTGCTTGCAAGATACATTGATATAGCAGTAACAAAAATATTGTGGGGATAACCAACTAATTAAGGCCCAATCCACAAGATAGATCCCAAGCCAGACAGTGCTAAAAGGGCAAGAACGTGAGTTATGATAGATCATGAACTTAGAGATAAATCTAATAATATTATTCTGCTAAAGGGACACAGCAATAAAATGGCTCCCAATGACATACTTTTAAACCTGTAGATCAGTTCATTGGTCAACCCACATTAAAAAGCTTCTTCCTGCAGTAGATGGGAATTCACACAGAAACCCATACACCTGGACAATGTGGAAACAGTGAGAGACTCTGGAGCACTTAGTCATAAGTTGCATATCTTCATCAAAACCCTCCCATCATGGTTCAAGGAACTATAGAGAAGAGGAGGTGGGAAGATTTTAAGAACAAGACATGATTATTGATTGCAAATACATGTGTCTTCACATACAGGACTCATGCCCATATGAACTCAAAGAACCTATTACAACACAAATAAATGCTGCATTAGTTCAATCCAGATTAGGTCCCAACACTGAAAGGGAAATGGACACAGATTCCATCCTTAACCAAGCAGCTATCTGCAGCTGATATTCACTAGCAAAGTGAAACACAGTATTCTCCAGTGTAGGTTTACTGAGCATATCAATGGCTGGTAAATAGTAATTCCAGGACAGATCTCATACCCAGGAGTAGTTGGCCAACACAAAACAAACTCAATGGTGTTTTTGTGGACTTTTTGTTTTGTTTTACCCTGGTTTTGCATTTTTTATCTTACTATTATTTTGTGGGGGCATGGTTTGAATTTTTTGGATGGGAAATTTTGCTTTCATTTTTGTTTCTTAATTTTGTTTAATTTTGTTTACGAGAGACACATAGAGAAAAGGATCATATAGTTGGGTACATAGGAATGTGGTGAGGATCTGGGAGGAGTTAGAAGAGGAGAAGTACATAACTAAACTATATACGGTCTGGGAAACTAATAGACAAAAAATAAGTACAGCTTTGTGTTCCACAAAACTGTCTTCTGAAAGTTTGGTTTATTTTTTCACTAACCATTCTTTAAAGTATAACTTTCACTAAATAAATACTTATTGCTACTGTAGGTGTCAATATGTAATATATTTTATTTCAAACTCAGACTTTAGGAAAAATTAAGTTTTCATAGTTTACTCTTCATAAGGAAATAGATGTTATGATGAAGTTCTAGATGAGTTTAATTGTCTCTTGAAAAGTCTCAATATTTAATAAAAATGCTAGAAAGAGAGTTACTTGGAGAAAATCTGTTATTTTGTTAATCCTGCAATATTGGATTTAAATTTCTGTTAGAGAAACATAACATTTTATGGGTATTTGTTTATTTTCATTAATAATTAAGAAAGGTGAATGAAGAGAGAGAGAGAAGGGACAAATATTGCCAGAGTGCTTCAAAGGTCAAGCAAAAGTAGAGTGCCAACTAAGATCAAATGGCCTTCCTCCCTGGAGAGCACGCTTTTCTTCTCCAAGATCCTTCCTCTATGATTCCTTTTACATCTGCCCCAATGTAGTGCCAGAAAAAATCATCTCTGATACTCTACCTAAAACATTTTCAAAAGGTTTTGAAAGAAAATTTATGCACTGTGGTTTTATAATAAAAAAATAAAGTAAAATATCATGAACTCTTTTCAGGACTTGTGTGCCCCAACATGTAATAATGGCACCAGATAATCTTGTCCTAGCCTATTTTGTCCAGGATGTGGTTATCATTTGGCAATGAAAAAACACAAAAGCACAGGAGGAAAAATTCTGTCTCTCCCTTTTCTCATGCTCGAGTTTATCTGATGTGGTGGTTTGAATAAGAATGGGCCCAGTAAGCTCATATATTTATTTTTTAGTCTCCAGAGAGTGGAATTTTATGATGTGATTAGTAGTATTAGAATGTATGGCCTTATTGGAGAAAGTGTGTCACTGGGAATGGACTGTGAGGTATCAAAGACCCATTCCAAGCCCCTAGTCAGTCTCTCTCCCTCCCTCTCTCTCTCTCTCTCTCTCTCTCTCTCTCTCTCTCTCTCTCTCCTGCCTGAAGTTCACAACATAGATCTCTCATCTAATTATCCATATTTGCCTATGTTACACCACAATCCTTTCCTGCCATAGCAATATTAGACTAATCTCCGGAACTGGAAACAAGCTTCCAACTAGATGCTCTTTTGTAAGTGTTTATTATGGTGTCTCTTCACAGAAATAGAACAGTGACTAAGATGGCTGATTCTTCATTCATCTTCTCGTCCTCTTCCTCATCAGTCTGTGTGTATTTGGGGGTGGTATCTGTAGGATGTTTGTGCATGCATGAATGTATACAGGTATGTGAGTCATGATCCATATATGGAGGTCAGAGGACAGAGTTTTGAGGACTCAGTTCTCTTCTTTAACCTTATTGAGGCATGGTCTCCCCTATTATTTCTGCCTTGCTGCATAAATACTTCAAGCTCTCCATCACATGGGATTCTGGTAGATTCTCCTATATCTACCTTTCCTATTGCTGTAGGAGTATTAGGATTACAGATGGGTACCACTGCTTCCTGCTTTTGCCATGAGTTCTAGGAGTTGTGTTCATGTTGTTCCATGATGTTACCTTGAAGACATTCACATACATGTGGTCATCATACTGTCTTCCCTGAGTTTGTCTCTTAACTCCCATAGGTTCAGAAGCTCAGGTAAATATTTACTGTTTATAGGATGTGGGAAGCATATTTTTGTTTTTCAGAAACAGAACTTGCTTCACTACTTTAATAACTATATATTGGAATCGATAATTCAGTTGAATAGTCTATGGGGCTTTAATGTTTCAATGCAAAAATCTCCATAGCTCTCACTTCAAACGGAGTAAAAGATAGTTTATTCTGGAGTCATATTTGAGTAAGTGTGGTCTAAAACACCTCGAGTTCCATGTTCTTACATGGAAGCAGACATGGGAGTGTATAGTTTTATAAAACAAAGAGAAACTCATAAATCAAACAATTTCAAAATATACTACTGGGTACACTTGAAAACAGTACATAGCACAGTTACAGCAAGAACCTTGTGTGGGCCTCAGATGCCAATTGGGAACATTCTTAGGTTTTGGTTTGGTAGAGACTAGTAGTCTGCTAAATTAATAACCAGTCCAACCTCTCCTCATTGCTGCAGTTCTATCCAGTGACTTTTTATAGTCACAGTTTCTTTCCAGGAATCCATACTGACTGGTGGTATAGTGTAAAACATACAACTGTTCTTGTGTGCGTCCTTTAGTCCTAATGATGTAAAAAGCCCATGACTCAAATATTCGATGCCATTCATTCAAACAAACAGCAAATGCTCCCAACATGTTTCTTCCATATGGATTTATGGAAATATAGCACCACTGGCTTAAAAACAAAGAAGCAATGAAAAATCTCATAAGTCAGAGAAAAATGTCTCAAAGGCTTGCTGACAGGCCAGTCTCTGAAGACGTGATAATGTCAGTTCTGTGTGATAATGAGATGTGAGATGTGATATCTGGTATGTGACATATGTATAATATGTGATGATATATATTATGATATATGATAATATATGATATACAATATAATATATGACATGGCACACAACATATGATAAATGATGACATATGATAATATATAGTATAATAGGACACATGACACATAGCCATATAACAGATAACATAATATTTTTTAAAATTTCCAGATTTTTCTATAGAACTGTAACAATTTCTTCATGTCCTTAACAGTATTCAATGTTTTCAGATTTTGTTTCAATAATATGTTGTGAACACTTTTGTTTTTAAGTGCTATTTCTTATGGATAGTAATAAAGGAAATATTTTATTATCTCAAAAGAACCCACAGGCCAATCTCTGGAGGACATTTTCAAAATTGAGAATCCCTCTTCACAAAAGACTAGCTTGTGGCAATTTGACAAACAAAACAAAAATCTTGTCAAATACAAGGTTGGCACTAGACACTGAGTCTGCAGGCACCTTGATCTTGGACATCCTATATCCTCAACTAATGTCTTGTTTAGAAATAACATCTGTTGTCTGTAATTTAAAACACGCATGGCTTGCTAGACATTCTCAAAGCTTCATTTTCTTCCATGAAATGAAAAAGACCAGATTTGAGAGCTCAGGGAAAACATCAAAATGATGGGTTTGGGTAAGAGTATTGTTAAACTCTGACATCACTGATCTAATGGCATAATGCAGCTTTACACTGTGGTATTTTAATAGAAACAGGATATATGTACTATTATTTTATGGTATGTCCTTTCTCGTTTGCTTATGGTGTCGGGAAGAATTATAGAAAAATGACCATGGTGAAAATCATGTCAGTGTCTTATGTTCTGCTTCACAGTTAAGGATTTCTCTTGTGAATTTCATTGTGGACTTTGTGATTTGTCCTGAGGTTGACATGATTGTAAACTTAGTAAACCACTGAGCGAAGCTCTACCTGTTCCAGGCAATAAGTTGGTATAAAGCTGAGATGATGATGCTTTAAAAAAATTTTTGTAGGGGGCTGGAAAGATGGCTCAGTGGTTATGAACTCATACTGCTCCCATAGAAAACCCAGGTTTGGTTCCCAGCAGCTATATCAGGTGACCCACAATGCCTGTAGCTCCATTTCCAGGGAATCCTATGCTTGTGACCTCTGTGGACATCTATACTCATATGAATAGTATATACACACAAACACACACAATTAAAAATAATAAAAATACATTTCAATTAAAAAAAAAGAGCTTGAATTTACAAGAGCAGAGATGGGAAGAGTTTCAAAACAGAGGACTCATGGGAAAGACTTAAGGCAAAGTGTTTAATGCTCATCTCTGATTTGTTTTTTGTTTTTTGTTTTTGTTTTTGTTTTTTTACCTAAATTAACAAAGCAGTTGCTTATTCTATCACTCAACAAATGTTTACAAGAAACCTTCTTTGTGCTTGGCACAGTATCCCATGTTGTAAAAACCCCATAAGAACATTTATAAAGAATATGATTTTTTTGTTAGGGAAAAATGAAGTTTAATGCACTAAATTTAAAGCAGGAAATTTAAAAGTAATTTTACTATTCAGTGTTTCATTATATCTATTTTTGTTGTTTTGGGTTTTTTAATTTTTTTATTGAATATTTTCATTATTTACATTTCAAATGTTGACCCTTTCCTGATACCCCCCCAGAATCCCCCTATCTCATCCCTCTCCCCCTGCTTCTATGAGGGTGTGGCCCACCAACCCACCCACTCCAGTCTCCCTGCCCTCTCATTCCACTATCCTGGGACATCAAACCTTCATGAGACCAAGGGTCTCTTCTCCCATTAATGCCTGACAATGCCATCCTCTGCTACATGTGCAGCTGGAGCCATGGGTCCCTCCATGTTTATACATCTCTTGTTTTTCATAACAGTAAGAAACACAGTCATATCATGGGCAATATCTTCTGCTTTAATTTTACAGCTGTATTAGAAAAAAAATAAGAAATCCCAATATACACATTGTAAAACATTCTTAATTATGCTAATTACTCTGCACTAATTTCAGTGAAATTTGGGTCCCTTTGCCAATGTTAACACCTGGTCACGTAATATGTATCTACTACATGAGGCCTCATAGGACAGTCTCTACTCATAAAAAAGGGAGAGGCTGGAGCCCTTGTCAGAAATCTGAGCTGTCTCTCATACAATGCCAAAATACAATTCAAATCTCCTTGTGTATTCCCTTTGATGCTGGAATGACTTCCATGCTAATCAAGAAGGAAAACCAAAGTTTCTCTCCTTCATAATGACCTACTCATGTCTTCTCAGATCTAACAGCTATAGTCAGAGAAATTTCTTTGGATATAGAGATAAATCTAGAATATTTGCTTTCTTAGTTTTCTCCTAAATCCCCCCTGTTTATCTGTTCTCTCTTTGGAGCACATGGCAATGACTTTACAGGGACTAAAGCCAAATACAACCAAAACTCTTGGTTTTCTACTCCTTGCTTTATTTCTTAAGCTTTACCACCTCTGAAAAATTAGTCATGGAAAATACAAAGAGCTAATTATTTTCAACCCTGGTAGGGAATACACACCTACTATAATAGACTGTGTTGTGTTGTGGTGGAACAGACTTATATATATGTATATATATGTGTGTGTGTGTATTTCATATATATAATATATGTGTTTGTGTGTGTTTGTGTATATACATTTATATGTGTATATATGTGTGTACGTTGGTATACATACATCCACATATATATGTATGTATGTACACATACATACATATATACATAGGCATACATATTTTATTAGATCCATCCTCTATCACTATTGTTTCCATTATGGTAGCTAGGGAAAAACTGTATATCATAGAATTAACCATAAGGATGTCAATAAACTCAACCTCTCTGACATAATGCTCTCCACCTTGTCCACCAGTGCTCTCATTGTTGGCATCAAATCAGGAACACACTGTTATAAACTACCTGAAAAACTGTTTTAGAAAGGTAATAATATTGTATGTGTTTTTAAAGTATTTTATTAAGTCATGTAACACTCTTGGTGCTGGCATTGAGAGTAAGATCACGAAAGACCATTTCTTTTTCATCATAGTGAGAACAGATAGCAAATCTAATATGGCCAAATCTAACAAGTTCAAGAGCAGAAGGCTATATGAACTCTGGCTGTCTTCCAGGAATGCTGCTTATGTGATGTGAGAACAGATGTGAGAACTCCCAGGGGAAAGTACAGAGTACCACAGGGACTTAAGGAATGGCAAATTTACTCTATCTGTTGCCTTTCCTGATCTTGTTTCCCTTGTTTCTCATGTCCATTTCTTAATAATCCTTTTGTCATTTTGTAATGATACTCTGAATGAAATAACTCTTACAATATTTGCCCTTGTGAAAAAGTAATTCTGCATAAAAATGTCCATGTTTGGTGCCTTGTGAGCTAAGAACATTGGCACTCAGGTAAAGGAGATTGAACAAACACTGTCAAAGTGAGTATAGAGAGGTCTGAGATTTCCTGACTCCACTAGAGACCCATACTTATATCTCAGGATGTTGAAGTACAATCCCCCTTCTTACCCATACGGATATATCTCTTTAATACCATTGCACACAGTATTTATTTATTTATTTATTTTTTTATCTTTAAAAGGCATAAACAATACAACTCAAAGTTCCAGGTTCTATATTGTGGAATTACTTACTTGATCACAATTCCACTGTATCTGGTATTTACTCTATCACCCCTAGATAAAGAGTATTTCATTTAATATGCTCTGTGAAAAAAGAGTCTGTCCTGTTTGCTTGTATGTGCTACTACACATATGTGTGTATGTATGTTTGAATATGTGTTGTGTGCTTCTAAGTACATACAAGCAAGTAGACAGATAAGAAGAATCACATCATAGATATTTTACAATTTTAGATGCACTAATTTTCCATGTAAAGTAGTTCAGATTAGCAACAGTCTTTATGCTTTCTAGAATAATTGCTTGGCTCAAACATTCATTGAGTTTCTGAATGGAGGTTCAAAATGCATATCTTGCTTTCCCATTAAACAGCATTGGTTCATATTTTACTTTTTGTTCAAATTCTCTCTTTTATTCATCAATACCAGTAGGTCATGTTAAAGAGCCCATTTCTGGAAAGAGATGATCTCAGAAAAACATGTTTAATACCTATGGCTTCAACTCTCATTGATTGGTCAGGTTTTATGTCTAATAGAATTTAGTAACTATATGGCCAGTATATTTGGTACTTGTGAGCAAAGGTAATGAGGTCTCATTTTCTTCCCATACTAGCATGTTAAGTGACATCTTCATGATATATCTTACTTGGGATAGACACAGCTGTGGATCATTCTTTTCCCTTGGAATGAAACTTCTCTTGGAGAGCAAATGATTCAGACAGAGAATCTCTGGTTGAATCCCTCCAGGTGATCTTCCCTTCCTCTTTTCTCCTTTACAAGCTATGACACAAGAGGAAAGTGGATTTGTTGCCATTTAAATAAATTAAAACTAACTTTTACTTCATATCCCCCAACATGTATCTCATAAATTGGAGATCCCCAGAGTTGAAAACCTTAACAAGATTGTTTTTTCTTCAAATAATGATTATTAAACATCATTTGAAGATCTTCATTTCTTTTTTGAACACACACACACACACACACACACACACACACACTAGCAAGGGAATCTAAAATTTCCTATAGTGATGAACAACAATTCTTCTAATTTCTTCCTTCCCTGTGCCTTACAAGTATTTCCCATATATTTAAGTAGACTTTGAACATGGATCTCTGTGTCTATATTCTTTCTGCCCCTATGTACAGAGAAGGTCTGGAGATCTTAGTCTCTGACACCAGAATAGAAAGTGGTAAGATCCCAGTGCAAACATGCAAAGTGCAGAAGCTACTATGATTTCTTTTTTTTTTTAAACCTTCATTAATTTATTTGTTCATTTTACATCATGATTGCTGATCACAGTACTCCTCCTCCAACAGAGTCTCTTCCTCATCCTCCCTTCTCCTCTGAGATGGTGGAGCTCCACTGTACATCCCCTAACGCTGTTTAATCAAGTCTCTGCAGGTTTAGGCACATCCTCTCCCACTGAAACCAGAAAAGGCAGCCCAGTTGGGGAACATATTCCACAGACAGGGACTACCTTTAAGGACAGCCCCCTGTTATTGGGAGACCCACATGGAGACTGAGCTACACATCTGCTACATATGTGCCAGGGACCTCAATCCAGTCTGTTTATGCTCTTTGGTTGTTGGTTCAGTCATTGAGAGCTCCCAATGGTCCACATTAGTTGACTTTGTTGGTCTTCCTGTGGAGTTCCTAACCCCTTCAGGGCCTTCAATCCTTCCACCAATTCTTCCATAAGAATCTTAAAACCCCCTGAATATAACTCACAGTGCTACAGAAAATTGGATCATTTTTGTTTTCTTCTGAAGTAAGCAAGTTTCTTATAGAGTTAGCCTCTTCATTTCCATAACATGACTTTGACCTTATTCTCTCAATGTAATGAGCTTAGCCTCACTTCTAAAGAGTCTATGATTCTGCCCTTGGTCTGAGTCCTGGGCAAGTGAAATTCTTCACAAATAAATTGTCTCCAAATATGACTGACAACTATTCTCCTGAGAGGACTAGCAAGAGGACTATACTATAAATTACCATCTATGAACTGGCATATTTAATAAAATCCTCTTACCTCTATATTGGAAGTCTGTTTTCTTATGAAGCATGATTGTGCACATGCTTATTTTGTATATTTCAAAAGCCTTAACTGTGTTTAGTTCTTAGTGTACTTTATTCATTTTACTTTTGTTTCCTCTTAAAACCATTTTCCTTTGGATGTTAAATGATGCTTAATTATGGAGAAGACTTAAATAGACACAATAACTGCCAATTGTTCCTTTTCTCTTAGTGGCTTGCTGTGCTATAAATGTCTTCAATCTAGACCAGACTTGGTGGGGAAAACCCAGTTTAAAAGCTATCAGTCATAGCTAGCAGGTTGACAGAAGGAGACAATAAAAAGTGGTTCTATTACACAAAATTCTCTGAGGAAAAATATAGTGAAACTTTAGACACTCAGTATTGTTACATGCTGCCTACTAATCACTGAACCATGTTCGACTAAACTTGAAACTGTGTATTCCATTGCCACTAATATGATAGTACATTTATATTAAAAAGCAGTCGACTGGCAAGTCAACTAAAATATTTAATAAGAATTAATTACATGGGACCCTTTAGTGGGGATCAAAGCTACTTGATATAAAGTTCAAATACTAATTAGGTAGAGCCTTCCTATGTAGATCTAAGAAGATGCATTTCTCAGCACTAGAATAGTGTACATGGTTGTGCCTTCCAGCCCCTCTTATGGTAACACTGACATCCCAAGTTGTCAATGAAATCTTTCCAGAACTTTTAAATGGAAATGCCTGAAGCAGAAGAGTTCACTAGCTTATTGACCTGCATTTCTTGCTATTGTAACCGTCTATATTTCTCAGTTACCTTTTCTTTCTTCCCTCCATTTCAGAATTGCTTTTCTAGTTTTTGTTTTGAACAAAATATACTTCCTTCTAGAGTAGATCTCTGTGTGTATGTGTTATAAGAATCCTTGACACAATTCTATAGTACTTTTATGTGTTACGTTTACTATAGGTGATAATGTGGCAGATTAAATTTAAAGAATTAGTCTTATTTTACCATAATTATACACGATTGATTATTCCCCATTTTTCTCTCCTCCAATTCTGCTACTATTACATTTGATTCTATAAATAAGACTCACTGGGAATCCCATATAAGTGCAATCATGCATTCTCTGTCTTTTTCTCTCTGTCTGTGTCTGTCTCTCTGTGTCTCTCTCTGTTTCTCTGTCTCTCTGTTTTCTCTCTCTGTGTCTCTGTGTATCAGTATGTTTAGCTAATTATTTAGTATAGTACCCTCACGAATCTTATTGTTATAAACAATACTATTGTCATGTTTTATTGTACTTATCTTATTTTTTCTTGTTCTTGGGACATTTCATGTCTACGTATAATGTATTTTAGTCATCCATTCTCTAAGTTCATGTCCCGCTAACCATCTTTTCCCAACTAAACTCAATCACTTCCAAACAAATCCCCTTTCTACCTTTGTCTCTTTTTTAGTCTGTGTGATCCTCTGAGCCTGCATAGGGTTCCTTATGTTTACCAACATGGTCCACTTACCAGTGGCTACACCAAAAGAAAAAGCTATATTAGGATTTCTGTTGCTGTTATACAAACATCATCACCAAAAGCAACATGAGGAGGAAAGTGATGATTTCAGCTTGCAGTTTAGCATCACAGCCTATCATCCAGAGAAATAAGGACAGGAATTCAGAGCAGAAACATCATTGCAGGATTTGAAACAGTGGCCATAAAAAAGAATATTGGGAAAATTAAAAAAAAAAAAAAAACATAGAGGAAAGAGAGAAAAGAAGGTAGAGATAAATTGGCCTGTTTCATGGACCTAGTGTATTATCAGATAATAAATGCCTATAGGAAATATTTTTCTGTAGGGTAAGTTCTGGGTGGAGACAGAAGATAATCAATTTACTGGCCTGCATCTCTTCTTTGTTCCTGCAATCCATTCTACCATATCAGTTCTACTTGAGGATATATTCTACACTGATTATTACCCATCCTTTTTTCTTGCTATGAACTATCAGATTCGATTCTGCATGGAATTTTCTTACAAAGTTATTTAGCTGTGTTCTGATATTATCTGTCACAATGAAGATGGCTTCATTTTGGAGATGCAAGAATAGTTCAATATACCCAACTCAATGAATGTAATATATCACATAAGTGGACTTAAAGGTAACAAATGAAATGATTACCTCAATATATGCAGAAAAGCCTCTGACAAATTCTAATCTGATTTCATGATGAAGACCATGTAGGGCTGCTGGATTGTAGCAGCTATTGATGGACTGGCTATGTGATAGCCAAAGTACCATTTTGAGCTTGGCTTAGATTCCACACTTCTGCTGTTGTCCTTTGGGGTGCTTCAGGTAGCCCTGGAGGCAATCACTGGTGGGGTCTTCTATAAAAGCCTTAACAGCATAGCTTTGTAAAGTTACTGGTTTGCAATTGACAGTCACAGTAAAATGAAATGATTCTTTCTATTAATAAATAGTTGAAATTAACCTGACTTGAAATGAGATCCGAATTCAGGTGTCAGTTATCTTCTTTGTCTCACATTTGCAGAACTTAAAGAGGTCCATCCTTGAAGGTTACAGGACAGTTGGAGTCCTCACTATATTCATCCTGACAGCAGCATGTCATAGATTGATAGAGTCCACAGTGGATCCTCCTGGGACATCTAAGGAATGAAACATAAATCTCCCTTTTTTTTTAAAAAAAAAGATTCAGTACTATTTCTTTGATAATACTATTATAATTTCCTTATCCATTCATTTGTTTATGGGCATTTAGATTATTCCTATGTATTGGCTATTGTGAGGAACCATGGAAGACCCAAAGAAGTACTAACACCTCAATATCTCAAATTCTTTTCCTTTGTGTTGATATGTAGAATAGATATTTCTAGGTTATATGATGCATCTGGTTTTAATTCCAGAGTAAACATTGCTGTTTTCTATAGGTTCTAGACCATTTTACATTTCAATCATAGGAGCACAAACTTTCCAGTTTTCTAACATTCTTACCAACATTTTCTGGTTTCTTTTATCACAACATCAACAACAACAAAAAGCTTAATTTGTATGTGTGCATGTGCATGCATGCACCATCATATGCATAGCAGTCCAAGTATGATTTTCAGAGGTCAGTTCTTTCTTCCACTTTGGGATCTAAGAATTGACATAAGGTTGTCAGACATGCAAGGCAAGCCTGCTGAGCTTTGTCCTTGCCAGGCCCTATTGTTCCTATCTTTCTCTTTTACTGTCCATCTTAATGGATTTGAGTCAATATGTCACCATGTTTTTGATTTGCATTTTACTGATAAATAGTGAAATATATTCCTTTTCATCCATCTTTAAGGCTTTGCATTTAATATTACCTTACTCTGAACAACTGGTTTCTGTAAGACATATAAGGTGTACCTTTTACACACTCTGATTGTCATTCTCTCGGTATGCTCTAGTCATCCTACCTAACACCTAATCCTGCCACTTGTATTATGTCCTTCCCCACATTTTTGTTTTTCTCTATAGAACTTGCAACCATCCACTCTCCAATATATGCATTACATGTGTTTTGTTTATACTTTGGGTTTCTCTACTAGAAAATTGGAGTATAGATTGATTTTTCATATTGTAATCTTATACTAGTGACTTACATAAGTCGCTTATTACAGAACAAATACTTGTTGAATGAATGAAAATGGAAGTAGTCTATTCTAAAGAATCTGTAAGTGCTTTCCAATGGTATTCAAGTGTAATATTTTTGGCGATTGGTTCTAATGTGTTAAATTAACTGGGAATCTGTATGTTCAAATGCTAAAGGTCTTTGTCCCCAGTTGGTTTTTGTTCAATCAATAAAGAGCCAACAGTCAAAGGCTGGCAGAGAGAGAGAGAGAGAGAGAGAGAGAGAGAGAGAGAGAGAGAGAACTTTTAGATTGTGCAGACTAGGAAATGGAAAAGAAGAGAGAATCACCAAGTTTCAGAGGGAGATGCATCAAATTTAGAGGTGCAGAAAAAAAGGATCCAAAATGTAGGCGAGAAGGAATGTGGACCCTGGAATGGCTTCCCAGAAGCATCTTGGGCAGGGAAGACTAGGTGGCATCCCAGAAGATCAGGATAACAATGATAGATCATAGATTTAGAGTATGTTGAATGAGGAGTACTGGAGGGAAATCTATGATAGCCAGGCAGGGGATTAGAACTTCCTAACCTTTGAGCTAGTCAAGGCATATCAAAAATAAGCTAATGTGTGTATATCTTTCATTTGCAGATCCAAAGAGTTCCTGGGTGGGTGGCTGGAAGTGTGTCCCTGCCAGGAGCACAAAACGGTGTAACCCAAATTACCACTATATAATATGATGGGTATAAATGTCTTGAGGCATGAACTAAACAACCTATAATATAGAGACTGAGCCACTGCAGACTACATTATATTCATCTAGACATTTTAAAGTTTCACACCTTATTAACCATGGTTGGTCTTGTCAGAGACTGAAATACAGAACAGGTTAAATAAGCATAAGGTTCATTCAGTCATGTATTGATGGTTCCAAGAAATCTCATAGTAAGTATATAGGATTCCAGGGAGATAGTAAAGAATAGAATCTAATTTCTATTCTTATGAGAGATACAAATGAAGATAGAGTCATTGCAATATAATACACTCCATAATCTGAATTCTGTGTGACTAAAATTCTGGGAAAGAAATGAAAGGTCAATAAGTTCTCCTTCCTTTGGCAATTTGAGAAGGCTTCAAAAATGGAATTAAATTTTATATAGGCTTATGTTCAAGGCACTTTTCATTACAAGTAATGGAAAACTCAACTTAATTAGATGTAAGCAATTAAAAGAACACATTAGCTCACATAACTGAAAACACCCAGGGATGAAGTAGATATCAGGGTTAGAGACCGAAGCTGGATAGTCATCTTTCTCTGAATTTCTTAATTCTTGCCTCTTCCATGTGGCAGCTGTCTCCTGAGGCTGCTACCCTCTCTCACAGACCCAACATGGCCACATCTATCAGTACCACTTCTCATACTGACTAATCTGCTCTCATACCATTGATAACACTGTTTCATCTGACTGGATGACCCTAGGTCACTTCTCAATTGTGAGTCTGTTATTATAAGAGAAGAAAGGAAATATCATGAGATAATTTTGATGTAGACATGAGTCATTTTCCAAGTCCTATGCCCTTTTGAAGAAAGGAGGATAACACTATATTTTCTGGTTTATAATTGTAAAGCTGTGTATCTGGAGAAATATGTGAGGTCTTCAGTTTCTGTTCAATGTCAAAGAAATTACATGAATAGGAAAGATGCCAAGCAATACTTGATGGGGAACTGCACTGTAACATACCCCAACCTCAAAAATGAGTAAGACATTTTTAGGAGATGATAAAAAAATAAGGTTAAATGAAAGAAGACACCATGGAACAAGAAAACTTGCACACATAGATATAAAGAAATTATACTTAGCAACAAGCCCAGGGAAGTGTTTAGAAATAAATAAGAAATAAGTGATTAGAGATAGAATTTATTTTATTAAGAAATAAACTCACAATGAGACTGTAGTAGATTGAAATAATTTATCATATGGTGGGAAGAACTGAGGTATATCTGAGAATGCTTTGAAGCTTGCAATCTTTTTCAATCAAATAGAAAGATAAGCAGGTGATTGGCAGAAACTACCATAGTGTGGAGGTTATCACAGACAAATAGTTTTGATGCCTGTTCTCAAAATTGGGTGCAAATGCACAAGTCAGTTAGACACAGTATCAATAAATCCAAAGTTCTTCATTGTTAAGCCATGTGTCATGAATAAAGATATATCACAGACAAAGCTCTGTGAGAATGTTTGTGCAGAGAAAAACTTCAGATAAGAGGCAAGAGAGTGGAGAAACATTGAAGAATCTATTTGGAACATCAGGGAAAACAAAAACAAAAACAAAAATGGGATGGTTTCAAAGAGTGAGCTATCCTTAGACAAAAGGTTATACACAGGACAGTAGCTTCAATGTTGAATAATGGCGCCAAGGACAGAACTACAGAAGAGTGAAGAACACAATTTAGAGAAGAAGGAAAATATTTGTCAGCTGTTTTTAAAAGGAGGTTAATATTCAGAACACACAAAGCTTGATGCAAAGAGGAAGTCAGGCAGTCTTATTTTTAAAATGTGATTAAATATATTTTCCCCAATGAAGATAACAGAAATGTCCAAAATATGTATTAACTGGTTCAACATTATTAGTGGTAAAGGAAATTTATTCCAAAATCATTGTGACAAATCTTTACCAAAGTTGTAATGTCTTTCCTAAAAAAGTTGCTGACAGGGAGAAGGGGGTTACTTTGGTTGTAGCAAATGTTATGACATTTCTACAGAAAATAAAAAATAAAAGCAACATAAGTTATAGGAAGTAAACTATTAGGGATGTTTCCAAAATAAATTAAACCAGCCTTGTGAGTATATTTTATGTTCCCATATTCACTTTAACTCTGTTCCAATATAAAGCATCATTATGGGAATCTACTGATTGTGGAATACATTTTAAAATCACACACACACACACACTCACATTGGGATGTTGTACAACCTTTAAAAGCATAAATTTATTTCATTTATAGCAATGTACACAGAATTGAAGGACAGCATATAATGTAAAATATTACAGAAAGACAAATGTTAGCATTTTTATGCATATGTGGAAGCCACAACAAATGATCCTACTAGAATAGAGTCAGAGTTGTCCCTGGGATGCAGGAATACGAGAGAGTTGGAGAAAAGATATTTAATAATTGTAGGGTCCTGTGGTATAGCAACATGACTTCTAGCACTCTGGTAGAGTATGTGTTGTAGTTAACAACACTGAATTCTATATTTCAAAGCATGTACTCAAGTATATTGCAGATGGTATTGACATGAAAATTATATCTTAAAAAGTGATAAATTACCAAGTTTTATTATACAGTTGAATAATTATATTGAAATATTACACGTTATTCACAAGAATATATCCAATTTATATACACCAATTAAAATATAAAAAATATTTTTTAAAGGCACAAAATTTACAGCGTACATGCAAAGTGATATTAGTTGTGCTTAAAAGTAGAAATCTGGACCAGATTTTGGTCACATAAATATGTAAATAAACTAATGAGTGAGAGAATGGTAGACTAGAGAAGTTAGTATTCTTAATGCCTCTTCTGGATAATTGAGCCACTTCTCTTACACTCTAGTTTACCACCCGTACTAGTAACCTTTTCAGAATGAATGAACATGGAAGAAGCAGCACATAAAAGCACTAAAGCAAATCAGGAATGCAGTGTTGCAGTCCATGTAGTTCCATGCAGGCTTAACTTATTAGCGTTATGTTCTGTTCCTTCTTTTTCCTTCTTTGATGATCTTGATAGGAAGAAGTTATACTCATTCTGAAATAAAACAAATTGAAGGTCACATTTTAATTCACCAGAAAAGTTCTAAAGAAGGAGAAAAGAAAAAAAAAAAAAAAAAAAAGCAAGGTAATACTATTTTGTAGCAGTAAGAACTGAGAAACGTGTTCTTTTTGACTTTAGCTGTATTTTGGAAATGCCAGCCCTGTTGATGTTGGTTTACTATTTGTAACATTGTTATGATCCATCAGGGTGTTAGAGGCATGACTCACTGTTGCAGGCCTTTCCTAGCCAGTAGGAAGCCCTGCTTCAATCATTAAAGGAAAAAAATAAACTAGAAACTTATTAGATAAAGGTTTGTAGGTAGATTTTCCATTATGCTTGATATCAGGATATACAGAGATTAAATCATCACTCAAATATTAATAAATCATACTCATGTCTGTAAAGCTCATCAGTTTATTTTAGTAAATTCCAGTAAACAAAAGACCTCTGTACTAACACCCAAGTCCTCTTTTCACAAACACACATTCTAACCCTTCTCTAGCCTCAGTGAAAACATTTGTAAATCTCAAGGGGACTGCTACTTTTTATTTTAAATCTGAACCCTCTTAAGCCCCCCTGCAAGGTAGCACCAATTTTTAGGATACTGAAGCTCAAAAATATACTGTCACCTTCCAATGAGTAATCCATGACATTTGTAGATTTCATCTCTCTTATTTTCTTACCTTCTCTGCCTTTGCCCTTCTCCAGGTCACTTCTACTCTGGGAGACTAAAATAGACCCAGCCACCTTCCAGTGTCCTGTGTTCCTTGGGCATCTGATAACTTTGTCCAGGCTGCCAGAGTATTATTGCTAGGATGGCAACCTCAGAGTGACATTCCTACTCAGTTACCACAAGATATGTGGATAAACGGGAAATAAATACATTTGTAATTTTTTGCTTCGTGTATTGGTTTACATAATTAATATGAATTATAGCTTACCGTATACTGTAGGGAAGGAATTCAGAAGTAATCTATGCCAGTGTAGTGCTTATGGCTCAGTATCATTTGTGGGGCTATCCATAAGATACTGGTCCAGACTCCTGTTACCTTGATTGAACCAGATTCAAAATTCACTCCCCTGACAAGCAGGTGGGGCTGGCTTTTCCCTTCCTCTTCTTGTGAAATTCTTCATAGTGCTGCCTGCACATTTTCACAAATGAAAGCCGGCTTCATCCAAAAAAAACAGGTTTACAAGGAAGTTATCCAAGCAGAAGCTTTATCCTTTTGATGACCTTGCAAGTCATACAACATAGGTTGCTCTAACTCTGTGGTTAGAAAGCCATCATTAAGATCGTTAAGTTCAACCTATATTACAGAAGAGAACTCAGCATCACCTTTGAAAGGGAAGGCTGTCAACGAATTCACAGGCCTATTTTAAAACCACTACACCTTAATTACAACTTCCAGTAATATGCTTAGTGTAATTTCCTATAGTCTCTAGAACTTCCTTAGGTAAAATTCCTCTAAATTTAAAGCAGTAGATCTTGCTGTGGATTTGATTACCGTAAGAAAAGTATTTCCAGGCTCTTGGCGTTCTTCAGTGTATTTAGTATACTTCTGTAGGAATTCTGTCAACTATAATTATTACAAACTTATCCTTTTACTTCTCTTGGACTCTCAAGATTTGCTCTTTTTTCTTTCTTTCTTTTTTCCAGGATTTGCTCTTAATAAGTTGGATTGGTCTTATGCTTGACCAAAGCAACTCTTATAAGGACAATATTTACTTGAGGCTGGCTTACAGATTCAGAGGTTCAGTCTCTTATCAAAGCTGGAGCATGGCAGCAGCCCTTCAGGCATTGTGTAAGAGGAGCTGAGAGTTCTACAGCTTCATCTGAAGGCAGCTAGGGGAAACCTTGCTTCCAGTCAGCTAAGACAAGGACCTTAAAGCACAGACCCACAATGACAAACTTCTTCCAACAAGGCCATACCTCCCAACAGTGCCACTCTCTGGGCCAAGGATATTCAAACCACCACTTTCCACTCCCTGGTCCCCACAGGTTTGTTTAAGCACACAAGTCTATGGGATCCATACCTAACCACAGCATAATGCAAAATACATTTAATCTAACTTCAAAAGTCCCCATAGACTATAGCAGTCTCAACAATGTTAAAACTCCAAAGTTCCAAGTCTTTCTGAGATTCAAGCAGACTCTTAGCTGTAATCACATATAAAGTCAAAATACTGGACTAAAGCAAAACAGAAAACCAATTGGGCAAACTCCAAACTCTAAGTCTCCATGTCGAGTGTTAAAAGTACTCTTTAGATGTCCAGCTTTTTATTCTTGTTGACTGCTGTTGTCAGGTCTGGTGTTCAACAGCAACAAACTTGCAAACAGCAACAAATTCTTCGGGGCTGGGTCCACTCCCTGTTAGAAGCTTTCCTCAGCAGGTATCCCACAGCTCTGACATTTCTAACATCTTGGAGCATCCAAGGCAACTTTAACTTTACAGTTTCTTATTCCAGTGTCTGGGCTCCTCTAAAAGGCTTGGGTCATTTTTCCAGCTCTGCCCTCTGTAACCCTCCAGGCTCTGGTTGACTCCATCCCACAGCTGCTGCTGTTCTTGGTGATCATCCCACTGTATGGCATCTCTAATTTGATAGAGTCTTCCACTGCAACTAGCTTTACCAATAACCTGTCCTAGGCTCTCTTCATGGTGCCAAGCCTCAAATTCTTTGCATGACCACTTCACTCCCAGATCATCAACTAGACTGTACCTCCTCCAATGGTCTTCCCTAGCTTCCCACAGTGCCAAGACTCAGCTGTTCTCCATAACCCCTTGACCTCTTCATGTCTTCAAAACCAGTGCCACCTGGTTGACTCTTATACATTACCAAGTCCAGCTGCAGCACAAGGTACAACCTTGAATATCTCTGAAAGACAGCTTATTTGTGCTCTCAGATAATATTTCCCAGAACATTTCACCCCAGTGATGCTGGTATCTTCTTAATTACTGCTAATTTCTTAGCTCCAGCTAACCATTATCAATTGTCCCAGTAGTTCCTTCTATTTTTTACTCTAAAACCAGAGCCACGTGGCCAAAGCTGCTGAGTTCTGCTGCTTGCTGTAGCTGTAATATGGACACTTGTTCTATTACATCATCACCAGCTTTCTGTTTTCTAACTCTTTTACTGCCTAAGCTTGGGTGTCCTGAAATTTGCTCTGCTGATTGAACTTGAACTCAGATCTGCATGCCTGTCTCCTGAGTACTGGGATTAAAGGTGTGGTCAACCATCCCTGGATTTAAGCTTTTCTCTACTTTGACATACTCTGTGCCAGGTTGGCCTTGAACTCAGAGATTTACTTGCCTCTGTCTCCTGGAATTAAAGGTTCAGAACACATTGCCTGGGCCTAAGCTTTTCACGGCCACCATTCCCCAAGATCCAGATCAAAGCCTGTGTCCTCTATTTCTGGCTTCTAGTTCATTACAGATTAAAAGTCCAAATGAAAACAATATCCAGATTGCTTGTTCAAATGCAAAAGCATAAATAATAAGCTTAACTGAATGGAATCTTGCCTCAAGAACATAGCTCCCTTAGTCTGTTTATCTCCTTGAACACAGGATTCAGCCCCATTTCACTTCCTCTTTCCCTTTATTACGTGAACCATACATTATATATATATATATATATATATATATATATAGAGAGAGAGAGAGAGAGAGAGAGAGAGAGAGAGAGAGCGAGCTTGCTATGGTTAATCAGAATGTCATTCCTGAGACTAAACCAGAGAACAAAATCTCTGCTGGCCTTTTTTGAGACTAATGCAATACAACTAAAATAGATCTCTTTACCTTAGCCTCAAGTAGACTCTTCAGACAAAGGCAAAAGGCAGCCAGATTCTTCACCAAAATACCACAAAAACAGTTTGTAGGCTACATACTGCAATTCTTCTCCACTGAAATCTCTTGGGTTAGGTCTGCACAGTTCAAATCACTCAAAGCAACAAATCCTTCCATATTCTTATGAAAATAGCCCACCAAGCCCACACTTAGAGCAATTCTAGTTGTTCAAATCCAAAGTCTCAAAATCCACATTTTTCCAAACAATAGCATGGTCAGGCCTATCATAGCTATACCCCAGTCCCTGGTAAGAACTTCTGTCTTAGGGTTTACTGCTGTAAACAGACACTGTGACCAAGGCAACTCCTATAAATTACCAAGGACTAGGGCCTTAAATCCCATGCCCTGAAAGACACACTTCCTCCAACAAGGCCACACCTCCCACTAGTGCCACTCCCTGGGTCAAGCATATTCAAACCACCACAGAAACCTCTTTGCTCTGCTCTGCCTTTCTAAACACTCAGTTTGGTTGACAGGCAAAGTCACCACGTTTGACCTCTCCAGCAAAGAGTTAACTAAAATTCCCACTCTGCACAATATATTAGTCAGTTTTCTTTTGCCAATAGCACAATATTACACCCTAGTTACATTTTAAAGTGTGCATATTTGGGCTCAAATTTCTCTAGATCCAAGGTTGAGGACTCAGCATCTAGTGATGGCCTTCTTGCTGGGAGAATCCTAAGACCATGAAAGGCATCCTGTGGTGAGTATTAGGAAGGATATAAGAATGTCTGGATTCCTTCTGCTCTCACTAGTTTTCTTAGTAAGTCACTAGAATGCAACCCTCTACCCACACGCTTGCTGGATTTCTCTAATTCTATCCACTTGTCAAAGTACCCCTCTTCTAAACACTGCATTCTGGATACATTTTCTCCTTCGTAATTGCTCAAGACAGGAGATGAACTTCAGCAGAAATTTCAGAAGGACCAAACAATGTTAACTAGTAGCATACCCTTTCCTTAGTTCAGAAGGCATACACAGTATTTTTCCATGATTGTATTTAGTTCAGCAGAGTTTTAACTTAGTAAAAATTGATATGATGCTATACTCACTTAATTCCAGCACATGGGAGGATGTAGCAAGAAGATCATTAGTTCAGGGCTAACTTCAGTTACACCGAGTTTATAGTCAGCCTGGATTGTACAACCTGTCCTTGTCTTTTTTTTTTTTTTTCAGTATTCATTTGCAATGAATGAATATGTTTAAACTATTTTACTTAGGTGAGTATTTTGATATTTCATTATTTCAACTCAATTAATAAAAATTGATAATAAAATATCTTCTCATTTTTGTGCCAAGGATTTAATATCTGCCATATCTTTCATATAATTCATATTATATACTATTAATTTAAAAGAAAATCTTATTTAGTTTTCTTTTGGGCTGTATGAACTATATGCAGACTTTACAAAATTTATAGTTCACCAAAGGGGATGATATATATATATATATATATATATATATATATATATATATATCATATAACTTATAACATATAAAATGGAGAAACAATAAATAAATTTGTGATGTTATCTGGCTATAAGTTGACTTTCCTAAATAATTTCAGAAAGGTGGAGAGAAAATGAGCTCCACTCTATATGGAATCAAACTCAACTGAGTTTCCTCAACAGACCATTGCAACAAAAGTTATCTTGTGTTTGCTTATGATCAATACCTACAAGTTGGTTGCTACACCTAAAAGTCATGTAATTGCATATATATCCTATGGTAAGTTCCCAATGCCTAATAGATTGGAAATGGCTAAACAACAGTGATGAGAGAATGTATGTGGCTGATAGTATTAACCTATCAAAAAACCCATGTTAGGGTACCAGACATAGCCCTAGTATTGAGTGATGTTTATAGCCCACAAACTGAATTTACACTCACTAATCAGAGATCTTCTCCAATGATGTGTAGAGATAGTTGAGTGTTTAACCCTAAACAGGATATTAATACCACATTTTCTAAGTGTCAGAAAAGGCATATAGAGTGTACAAACAAAGCATAAGGGTATCCAATGTGTTATTTTCATGGCATGACAGCCATCTCAAATAAGTTGTACCAGAAACTGCAGTTGTCTGCAGTGGACCTGCATAGGACTGTAACATATGGATCTGGGAGGAATTCATGGGATGCCACCCCTTAATTCTGAACTAATGGCTATAAATGGATGCTTGGAGAGGAATAGTAATTATCTCTTGGTGGATACCTAATGCCAAGACTGCCAGCCTTTAATAGATATTTTCAAACCTATGGCCATACAGATAGTTCTGGGTAAAATCAGAGTGTCATGAAAAAAAAAAGCGTGACTCTCAAAAAGGTACCTCTAGGGAAAAGAGGGGAAGCCAGGTCTGTGAAGAAGAGAGGGGAAGCCAGGTCTGTGAAGAAGAGAGATTCTAGCACCAAGTAGTGGTGAGAATAAACAGAATGTACTGGATGAATGTCTAAAAACCTGTTGAAGAAAACATTTATTAAATAAAATATGAATACGATGACTAATCACATCAGAGGGGCATATCTTTGACCATGTTTCTGTGGGAATTTGCAAAGAGATTACCTAATATACACTCTAAATGTGGGTGATACTCCACAATGAGAATGAGGTCTCTGACTGAAAATAAAAAGGGAAACATGAGAAAGCCAGTTGAGTCCTGACATTCTCCTCCCTGGTACTGCAGGAAGTGAGCAAATAGTCACATGCTTCTAGAGGTTAGCGTGTCCTGTGTAATGACTTTCTTTCCATGACAGACTTATATTCCTTCAAACTAGGAACCAAAATAAAGGTTTCCTCCCTTAGTATTATCCTTGCCATGTTTTCGTAGTAAAGAAAAGAGAGGCTTACACACAATTACAATAATAAACTAATTTACCTTTAGTAACACATATTACAAAATTTTAAGGTATAGTATTCCATTGAAGCAACTGAACAGAGAATAATTTATAGTTGTTTAGAGTCAACACAGTGAAACACTCCCAGTGCTCCCCGGTTCCTGGAGTTGTAATCGATTCAGATAATTTGGAAATGCTTTTGTTCTTCTTGTTTTTTTATTTGATTTTGTTATTAAATTATATGTAATAAAAGGATCCAAAGACTACTGAGGAAATACTTTCCATAATTTTCTTGATTTCTTGATGTTTTGATGTCTATTTAAGTTATGAGGTTTTGTTTCAGAACTCTGTAACTTATCCTGAGAAACAAGACTCTTTGTAGAAAAATAATACCCAACAATACACCCTTGCTTTGCATATATTGATCAGATGCTAGCTTTTTCCGTTGTGGCTCATGGTCTCTTCAGTTCTTAAAGTCAGAATGTAATAATTCTTTGAAGTTTCCTTACAACAGTTGACTGTAATATCTTTTTTCTTTCCTTCTTAATTAAAGTGAAAACAAGGACAGTTCATATTTGTAAAATCAGAGGCATTTTCCAGTTTTTAAGTGGCCTGAACAGAAGTAGAGGAATAAATACTTACACATTTTTAGAAAGTTCACACATATAATATGGTGTCAGTTAGAGTTCAAGTTCTGATCCTGAACTGGTATCAGTTTAGCTGAATAAAAGGCTATAGGAGTTGCTTACAATATACAATTTCTTTCATACTGTTATTAATATCTAGAGTGCTGACTAATATGCTTACTCATTAATTTAACAATCACATATGCGGTACATAATACACTTTAGAAACTGCTCTATACTCTGTCAAGTTCTATTAAACAAAAGTGAAAAAAGGTAGAAAATTCCTTTCTGCATAAAGTTTGGGTTCCCTTTGGAAGTACTAGAAGCTACAATTTGGGGCAGGTTTGGATATCTAGCAATTAAAAACAAAGTATGAACTGAGGTTATGAATGAAAATTTCTTTGGCTGAGGCTATTGGAGATGACCTTGGTGGAGGGGCACTTTCTGAGGATCTGAGTGAAGTAGGAGCAATTTTGGATAGTGTTCTTGAGGCCAATGATGAAGGATAAGATGACACAGGTCATGTTGGGAAAAGTGAACCAAAACATAGAGAATAAATGAACAGTCCACATCCATTAGAAGGTAGTACACAGACATGTGAGAGGATGTGCTTGTCACTATCTAGACAACCACAGTCACTGTAAAACTTCCTTTAATTCTATCTCGAACCTTGAATCATTAACTTTTACATGTGTCTTGGTCATTAGGAAAATCTTGATTCACAAAGTTATGTCCACTTTCCAACTGTTGGCACATTTCATATAGAATGTCAACTCTCATTAAAATCACCAATGTTAAACTCAGAAAAGACTTTTAAGCTTTCCAAAGCTGCCAAGCTCACACTGACAGATGTGTTTTTCCATATCTGATGTTTTATGAATCCTCCAAGTCCATCATTAGCCACATTTCTGTCAGCTGTTTCCTTGAAGGAACAGGCTCACTCTGTTCATTTTTCTAGAAGATGCCTTCCAAGTATCAAAGTCTGAATGCTGGTAGTGTGTTGTTTGCTCACTAAAATAAAAATATTGGCCTGAGGAAGGTGGCTCATTCAGATTAGAAAGCAGACAATTGAAGGACTGGTTTCCTTAAGACAGCTGTCATATTGTACAGTCCATGGAAGTGGTGATATGTACTACAGCCTTTAGTGTGTTTTTAGTAGTAACTGACTTGTATGGACTTTGTTATTAGGTGGTGTTAAAAACTTTAATGAACAGAGTTCTCATTAATTCCAGCAACTTCAAACGTGACAAAGAATGATTCAGAGTCTTCACTGTGAGATTTCAGAGAGTGAGTTCTCAATTCTAATGAACCTACATACTTCTTTCCTTTTTGTGTTAAAAAAGTATATCACTATTGGCAAATTTGGACTCATGGACTCTCTTTCGAGGATATATTATTAGGATATTTTAGTTTTCTTTCATGCTAAACAATAAAATTATTCAATGAATTCTTTTAAAGGTTGGTAAAGTGGGTTTGAAGAATATCATCATAGGTAAAAGGCTTTATCAATGGGAGGAAATAGATTGGGCTGGACACAGAATGAAGCAAAGGAAAGGGGGATTTATAGTCAAGGAAGGATGAAGGTATCAACTTGTGGAAGGAAACTGGGAGGAAATACTAGAGCTGATGTGCATTCTGTCGGAATTGACGTAACAAGATCATTACTGAATTCATGCCAGGGTCTTCAGGCCTGGGAGAAGCTGGTGAAATGAAAATGACTAACATGGTGGCATATTGAGTATGGTCCAATACTCAAGGCGGGGCTTCTTCTAAATTGACTCAGCAAGGTTCTTGTTAAAAATAGTATATAGATATGTCTAGAAGCTTTATGGATAAGCAATCTTAGTTAGCTATGAAACTATTAGAAAATGTTTGTGGTTCAACCAGCTGCCATGAGGCCCCCAACACATATTGAACAGAGGACTGCTCGAGTTAGACTCAGTGAGAGAAGATGCACCTAACCCTCAAGAGACTTGTGGCCCCAGGGAGTGGGGAGGTCTGGTCAGGTGGAGGGTGCAGTAAGATAGAGTGCATAGCACATGCGATTTGTTTAAGAAGTTCAAGGGTGGTAGCAGATGGCTGTAGACCCACTGACTGGAGTGAGCTTGTATGTTCAGAGATGTATAAAAAAAGGGGTGCCAGAGCAAACAAGTGTGATTTCCATCAGGTAAGGGAAGTTCTAGTCCATGTGAAAGTCTAGACTGGGAAGCAGTTTTTATAAAATAGAATTTAGTGCTGTAAATCTGCTCAGTAGCAAAGTCTAAAGACAGGGAATTTGACCCCTGTGATCCACATGAGATGAAAGGACTGACTTCCCCACATTGGTTTTTTAACCTCCAAATCTGTGCCATGGCATGTATATGCCCATGCACATACACTTACTAGACAATTATAATATTTAAAAATAAAGGTATGGGTGATTAGGAATACTGGTATGTTTATGATGTAGTGAAAATGAGAAAATAATGGCATAAGAGAATTCAGGTACATTATAATAGAAAGCAAAATCAGAGAACAAAAAGTCATTTAACATCAGTGGGTCACCTGAAAATACCCAAAGAGGTAGCAGTTTGTATATACAAGTGCAACTGAGAGTCTGGTCACGGGATTTCCTGGATGTTCCTTTCTGAAGATGTCCTCAACATTATGGGAAATGGGCCCAAAGAATTCCGAAAAGGCGATAAGCATGTGTGCATGCCTGTAGCTCCTTTTCTTTAAAAATCATCCATACCTGACCACAAGGAGGCATCAATGAAGACTGACAAGGGTAGTAGCTAGGAGCATGTCTCTTGTGTTGCCAGATTCCATGAAAGTGCTCACTTCCTTGTATTATTCTGATGCATCATCTTCATGGTCCTGTTAAGAAAGAAAGAGATGATGGAAATTTGCTGTGAATCACTCTTCAAAATAGTAATAGGCATTTATGTTCCCAATGAAGACATTTGAATTTGCAAACACGAGAGAACTGTGTTTTTTATGACTCCACTTTCTTAAACACATGTAACACTTAGATGTGGAGAAATTGAAGTAAATGCAAAGAATCCATTTAGCTGGTGAATTTCAGGATAGATCACTTATTCCTTAACTCTGTATTCTCTGCAGCTGAGAATGTCTGCTCTGAGTAACATCAGATAGAAAGCACATGCTTTTGAAAAACGGAATTGCTTCGTAAGACTCTTTAGTGACTCATTTTAAATTAATAGGCCATTGCTTGCTTTTTCAGCCATGACATGTTTAAGGACTCTGGCAAGGCATGTGGAAGTGTGTACTTCAGGGAAAATAAAAGGGCATCACCCTCCCTTCATTATTAAAATAAAAATAATTTTATTATAAAATCCCCCTCCCAGGGATGCAAATAACATAGGCATCTGCAAAGTATGGACCTGAATTCTCTCTTTATTAAAGGTCTTCCCTCCTGGCTGTCTAGCACCTCTGTTTTCTAGAACTCACTCTCCCTAGAGAAAGGCCCCAGAATCTTGCTGGATTATGTAAGGGACCCATGACATAAGCTTAGAGAAGAAGCTATGAATTAGCACATCAGACTCATTTTCTCTGATAACCTGATTTTACACTGTGCATTTCAGTGCCATGAGTCAAAGCAGGCAGGATCCTTAATTCTCTGTTACCAGCCTTTCTCCAGAAAATTAGTCTGCATGTTTTAAGATGTTGAAGATGTTTCCTTTTCTTGCTATGCTTACACCCAAAATAGGGAAGTGTCAGTTTGTACCTGGAAGGGAAGACTCACATCCAACATAGGCAGGATCACTGGCTGCTGAATGTTCAGAACAGTGACACTTTTAAAGGTCTGTCCCAGAAAACAGAAATGGCAATGCTTAGGGAGCCCCTTGGGTTTCCCTCTGAGAATGGGCATGGGAGATTTGTAAAATGGGACAACTCTCACACTTCATTCCTTAAAGAGAAAGCTGGGTTTATTTGTGAATGATACTGATGACATTCTAAGCGGATAAGAGAAGAAAATGAAAGTAAAATTCTAGCTGTGCATTTTTACCTGATAATAAGTAAAAGAGCATTGAGGATACAAAGATCCAACAGATGAATCCTGTTTCATATCCTAACAAAGTTTGAATCCTACGGTCTACTCATTGTCTCTAAGATCAAGCCCATATTAATCACCAAACACGTTGTTACTCGTTTATTATCTCACATAGAAAATCTCAGGCTGAGTAAAATTCCCTTCTATACTAAATTCTACTTATTTTTCCTTAAATATAAGTAGAGTTCATGAGTCCTAGCAAGTGCCACTCTCTCTCCCTGAAGCCCACTCTGGCTTTGTTTCATGCAATGTTGACATGAAGAACAAGAATCTTCATTTGGGAAAAGGAGGTGAGAAGAAGTGAGAGAGGAAGAGGTGGGAGGCAAGAGAAAAGAAGAGAAAATCAATAGGCATTGATAGCAGGCGTTTCCTCCATTTGTCTCCTCTAGCACCCCCACAGACAGGTCCACTCTGCGGAGATACTTTATCCTCTGCTTCTGGGCTTCTTATTCCCTTGCAACAGGAATTCACTGTCTCCTTGTTATGTTGATCTTCACTTTTTCCTCTGGACAAACAGGAACTTTCAGAGTAGAGGAATTGGGTCTGTCTTAGTTAAGGTTTTACTGCTATGAACAGACATGATCAAGGCAACTCTTATAAGGACAGCATTTAATTGGGGCTGGCTTACAGGTTCAGAAGTTCAGTTCATTATCATCAAGGCAGGAACATGACAGCATCCAGGCAGGCATGGTGCAGGAAGAGATGAGAGTTCAGATCTTCATCTGAAAGCTGCTAGCAGAATACTGATTTCCAGGCAGCTAGGACAAGGATATTAAAGCCCATGTCCACAGTGGCACACCCACTTCATTAAGGCACCTCCTAATAGTGCCACTGTCTGAGCCAAGCACATACAAACCATCATAGGACCCTTGCACACACTGCCTTCTATATACATGTGGTCTGTGAATATCTTGTGAAATTAGATGAATTAGATTGAACTTAGGATATGGTTATGATTAACCTGGAGGCTGGTGGGTGTGTTTTAGAACACTGGGTGTGGCATTAATGCAGAGATGAAATGACAGAAATGAAAATGAGATTTGGAATACCAAATTGTTAAGCGTGGTTATTTTTTTTTTCTGATACATTGTGACCACTAACTTGCTGTTGTTTCAAAGGGAAGTGTATAAAACACATTGCTGCATCCTATGGTATCATTATATGTTATTGCTGTGGTCCTCCTTTCTCTTCTTGGAGGTTCTGCTCTGCATCTTTCAAGTCCTTCCTATGCCTAAGTTATAATTAGGCTTTTCTCATACATTGAATGGGAAACTCTTATCCTGACAATTAATTTACCATGTCTTGTAAGTTTAGATCTCACAATATTAGTTAGTGCCCAAGTGGCTTGAAACTCAGCCCAAACAAAATTTTGTTTGTTCAGATAGTGGCAAAGCCCAGGTGTTAATTCTGTGCTTGATAAGGATCGTAATTTGACATGTCATTAGGAATCCATTTAATCTCTCAGCTCTGGCTTCCCCACTAATGGATTTATTTTCAGGCTCCATGTGGTGCTAGGTGACTGCAGATAATACTTGTTTTACATCCTGCCGTGTAGTATGTCTCAGTGGGGAGAGCAGCTATTTTCTGTGCAGAGACCCTTCAGAGACTCTTTATGCCCCTCCATCCTTTCTGTACAATGTGTATAGCACACTCTTGGCCATGTTTCTCCTGGATGTCCTTCTGAGCCACGTACTACAATCAGGAACCCTTTTGGAAGCACCTACCAGTAATGTTTGTGAAAGCAAATCTTATAGCAATGTATTATAGTGCTGAAATTATAGTGAGCAAAAAGGATGCTGGAAACAAAACAAAAAAGGGAAAGAATAAACAAGGGAAAAAAAAAAAAAAGGAATGAAAACCCAGTGAGTATATAGCAGGTGTTCCAAAGCTACATAATATTATTTTTATGCAAGATTTTGAAATCATGGCAGTAGAAGCTTTGGACATTATTCTAGCTTGCTAACTAATGCTTGACTCATAACCAGAAACGTTGCTTTGACTCTGTGGAGTTTCACATGCAGAAAATCAAGATTGGAAATAGAAGATTGCTTTTATTATATCTTGGTTAATATGCTTCAGCACTGTGAATATTAGAGAGAAGAAGATATGCAGAGACAAAGAGAAAGACAGGGTATAGAGACAAAGTTAGGAATGGAATACTGTTCTGGACCATGAACTATTTATAATGAAATATGAATTTTGGGCTGGAGAGATGGCTCAGAGGTTAGGAGCACAGGCTTCTCTTCCAAAGGTCCTGAGTTCAATTCCCAGCAACCACATGGTGGCTCATAACTATCTGTAATGGGATCCGATGCCCTCTTCTGGTGTGTCTGAAGACAGCCACAGAGCACTCATATGAAATAAATAAATAAATCTTAAAAATATTAAATCATTAAAAAAAAAGAAATATGAATTTCATCCACAGTTTCTATTCTTTTAGGATGCCTTTTCTCTGTGCTTTTATAGATTCCTTGCAGATATTAAAAAATTTACTTTATATAAATGTCTAAGTTTTGGAGTTAACATTATTATTTGCTGAGTGATATCAACTTGTTTTTTCTCACCAATTGCTTTATTAGGAAAAAAATGAAACTGAACCCTTAGAAGCATGATCAAGCACGTGTGGTGTATGTATTAAAATATGCCAATAAAATGGCATTGGTCAGCCCTATATTATAAGGAATGATGATAAGATGTGAGGTTCTAAAAGCCCTTTGAGAATTTCAGATTAAAGGAATTAAGTGAGATTTCATAATAACAAATGTGATTAGAAACAAATTGAGAAGAAAGTCAATTTCCCTTTTTGCTACCTTTAGATGTCTTTTAAATTGTTCGCTCACTAGAGAGTCTGAAAGTTCAAAAGCAGTCTTCATCATTTGGGCTTATATTCTTGGAAAGCAGAACTGTTTAGACTTTGCCAAGTCTTAACCTTGACGGGAAAAAAAAAAAAAAAAAAAAAGAAAAGAAAAGGAAAGATTTTTGACAGGCTCAAGCCTCAGGTAAAATTGCAGCTGCTTGTAATAAACTTGTGAGGCCTGACTTTTCAGCGTCATTGAGGACTAAGTCCTAAGTCCTCAAATCATCGCTGTAGGGTGGTTACCCCATGGTGGGTATGATTGTGTTTACTGGCAATTTTCAGAAAATAGCTTAAGTAAGAGCTGACTTGGGGCTTTCCACGGCCAGCCATCTTTGAAATACCATGTCATTTTTATGATTTTTAATCATGTAGTCCATTGGAACCCCACAATTTATAGGCTCAAGGCTAAGGTCTCTATATAGAGAAGAATAGCATGCTCAAGAATAGAGAATTAGTAAAACAGGAAGGCCCGCCTCTGCAGGGACATATAGCCCCATTGTTTAAGAAATATGCTGATCTGAGATCTGCCCTTATCTTCAGCTTCTAATAGAGTCCAACATACACTAATCCTAGAACAAGGAAGACACATTGTCATATTTATATTAATATCTATATTAAATATTAGCATTGATTATAAAGTCCATGTAATATCTAACAAATGAGTAAAATAAACCTCAGTGATTTAGTATTCTGTACATGAATGAATTACCAATATTCATTATTCATGTGCAAAGATATGAATTTTATCAGTTTCCTTATTCTAGGAATCTCTGAATAAATTTATATTCTTAAAGAATCATGAAAGAATTAGAAATTGATACTGCAGAGTTAGATAAATAGGAGATAATTTAGAAATTGTCATCAATTTGAACAGAGGTTTTATTAAGAGCATCGACTTAAAAGTCTTGTGTTCGTGGTTTACTTTCCAGTGATTTCCAATAAATGAATTTGTGTCTGTACCCTCCTCTTTCTCTCTCTCTCTCTACCTATCTACACACACACACACACACACACACACACACACACACACACTTGCCTCAGCTAAAGTGTTAGAGGAAACCTCCCAGTTGCTAAGGAAGATGTTACGGAAATATTAAGTTTTGTATCCTCTGCTGGGAAAACATGGTGTGACACTATATTAGATTCCCATTGTATCTGTAATAAATTGTCACAAGTAGAGTAGTTTGAAGTAACACAAATTTAATCTTTGTATTTCTGTGTGTCAGAAGTTTGAGTTAGTGTCCCTGGGCTAAAATCAAATTGTCAGCAGGGTTGGGTATCTTCAGGAGATAGCCTAGTTCAGTCCTAGCTGATCATTTAGCTGTCAATGCTCCAAACTGCATCTACCACCCTGACTCTTTTCTGACTGGGAACTTTCTGAATCCCTCTGTCTGAATGGATAGGATTTTGAACCTAGATAATCCACACAAAGTCACTGCTGACTTTGATGAAGCTTTACTCCATTTGCATATGCTATTTTTGATAGTTTACCAGATTAAGTTTCACAATTCTCTTCTTGAACTTTTGATTGAAAAATAGCTACTTTACTCATTCCTGAGAAGAATATAATGAGAACATCTACAGTATATGTTTTAGCCCAGTAACCCTCTTAAAGGTAAGGAAGGAAGGACTCTCTGTCTCTCTGTCTCTCTGTCTCTCTCTCTGTCTCTCTCTCTCTCTCCCCTACCCTCTCTCATTCTCTGTCTATTCCTTGTAAAGTGAACAAAAACAAAAGGCTATGGATTCATTTTGAGACCTTTGTGTTGAGATATGACCAAGTAAAAGTATGTGTATTGTAAAATCTCATTCAGTTCAAATAATAGTTTAAAAAACTGTGAAATGTAAAATGGCTTGAGTTGCCAGCATGCTGTCATTTCTTTAAAGACTTTTATAAGAAATCACTTTGAGGAATACACTAATGATGATTTTGATGACAGGAATGCAAATGTAAATATCTCTTCAGTCATTTTTCACTGTAGACAACTATCACAGACCAAGGGGAAATCGTGGAACTGTTGCACACATTTTCATAGAACCAAAGCTTGCATTTATGTTGAGGTGTTGATCCTTTCCTTCCACCTACTTAGGATTATTCTCTTGGACATATATTCAATATATATTTAAAAAGGAAAAATAGTTTATTCACATATATATGGAAACTGACTGACTTTGCAAACTAGCTAAATGTTGAGAGTTTGAGATTAATGTGTCCAAAATACTACAAGACACAGAGAGGGAAAGAATTGAATAGATAAAAAACGTTTTCTTAAGAAGTTTAAACTGGTCCCGGGAAAGAGCAAGGAATAATCATACATGGATTTTCAGTTTCTCCTGGCCATGAAAAGCCCCTAGACATGATTGAGAGTGGGGCTACACTTGATTTTTCTTTTGTTAAGTAGAAGGAAGAGTACGACAGCTTGGTGTTTCATAGGTTCATGTTTTCAATTACATAAAAGAAGAGGGCAGTGCTGATTTCAATGCAGACTTGTGATCCCAGCATTTGGGGGCTGAAGCAAGATGATCATAAATCAAAGAACAGTTTAGATACCAGATTACAGAGTAAGTTTCACACTGTGTTAGCATACATAGTGAGTGTTAGAGTAGGGGAGGGAGAAAGGGAGGAAGATATAGAGACAGAGATGGAGACAGAGAGATTAGATGGATCAATAGATCAATAGTTCGACAGATCTATCAGATAGAAAGACAGATAGATGATAAATGGATGGATAGATAGTGTTGATCAATTCAAACTCAGGAATTGTACATGACAGATGAAAAGCACATTTTAGATATTGGAATTCTTATTGGTCAGAGTCTGGGAGTTACTGACTCAGACAACTCTGCACCAGTGATTCAAGGAAGGTATGTAAGTCCATATTGATGTGGGCCATTGAAAATACAAGTGTGTATGTGACTCATCGAAGATACAGTAAAGAAGAAAATATAATTTTAGGTTCTTATTAAAATTGTCCACTAAAATTATTCCTGTGACATACATAGGAGCATGGTCGTTGTCAGATTCAGGACTTCTTGTCCTTGCAGATGTCTTAAAATGCAGAGGTGCACACAGTTTCCCAGCTCATTTTTCTAGGCAATAGCTTGAGAATAGCTTGCATTTATCCTGCTTTCTTAAAGGTCTCCATTCCAGAAGCTCTTTTATTGTCTCTTCCACCTTGGTTTTCCTTTTGCATCACTAAACTGACTTAAGGTTATTTAGCTTAAAACACATCAATTCTGAGGCTTTAACAGGTACTTTTTCCATGGACTGGAAATTTGATGAAGGTGAAGATTGTGGCTTATTCCCTGTGATCTTAATTCTTATCATCTTGATGTTCAATAAACCTGAATATAATAAAAATATGATACCATTCAATATATCTTGTTCAACTTATTAATATTATTTATAGGAGAATTGTCAACCAGAACTTTCAGTTATAGGAGAAAAATACAACTGAATTAAAATGAGAATGTATTACTCTATGTTTTAAGAAACCCAGCATTCTCTCTCTATGTCTCCTCTCTCTCTCTGTCTCTCCTCTCTCTGCCTAGCTCATTATGATTATTCTTTGGGATACAGCTTGGGGCATATTAGCTCAGTATTTCCATGCTAACAACTTTAGTATATAAAAGGGTCTTGCAAAAATAAGACCCATGCTTATAATCCCATGAAAGACTGAGTGACATTGGTTCATAAATGTGGAAGGCTTGTTTGTTTTTGATAATCAGTGAGAACAGAATATTGGGACTATTATTGGCCATGCCAGTGAAATAGACATTACATTTATGCTTATCATTGTGGTCCAGAAACAGACTTCTTTTATTATCAAACCAAAGATTTCTAATTTGTCTTTCTAAATTTATTCAGAAACTGAATCATTTTACAGGTACATAATTGTTACTCTATAAATTGAACAATAGGTGAACAAAGGGAAAGTGATTTTAAGAGATCAAGCTGATTTATGTAAGAGCAGTTTTCATGCAACAGACAATTAGATGTTCAAGTAAAAGTTGATATATAAAAAATATATTTTACTAGTAGATTACAAGTCTTAATTGTTTCATATAGATTGTAGAGATTCTGGGTCTTTACAAAATAAATATTCCTTCCACTGCTAATCAAAATTTCATTAAGATATTTTTAAATTTACCTACATATAAATGTTTTATAAAGGAAGACATTGAAACACTTCAATTATGCTAGTGCAAAACATAATCATATTAGAGGGGAAAAGCATAAAATATTATTTTTTAAAAATCACAGCATGATTCTAATAGAATAAAAGCTCATAGTGAGGGTTTGATTTAAAAAAAGAAAGAAAAAACAAACAAACAAACAGTTCTTTATGACTTCAAATTCCAAAGGTCAAAGGCAAACTCTAACATAGTCTCTGGAATCACTTTTTTTATGCCACTGAGCTAGGGGATATCTGGTCTAAAATACCATATACAAGGCATCATAGAAATCCAGGAGCTCAGAAAACAGAGGAAACAAAGCTTCCTTTGACAGTTCTCTCTTTGTGTTGGCTTTTCTAAAATTAGGTGTAAACCCCTCATGTGGTATAGCTCTGTATATTAGTGTCCCTTTAGGCAATACTTTCATCTACTGTACTATCATCCACTATATGAACTTCATGACATATAAAAAATATACAACTTTGGAATTCAACTAATTGAAAACAACTTCTAGGTCTTTGAAAGAGAAGAAGAAACAGGGGATGGAGACAGAGAGACAGAGAGACAGAGAGACAGAGGGACAGGGACAGAGGGACAGGGACAGAGGGACAGACTCAGAGGGACAGACTCAGAGGGACAGACTCAGACAGAGACACTCAGAGAGAGACACTCAGAGAGAGACACTCAGAGAGAGACAGAGAGGGACACACTCAGAGAGACACACTCAGAGGGACACACTCACTCAGAGACACACTCAGAGAGACAGTGACAGACAGTGACAGACAGTGACAGAGATACAGAGAAAGAGACAGAGACGGAGAGATGTATTATACTCTTTGGTCTTGGCTTTAGTTCTTGTCGTGTACCATGCTCAGAATAAATAACTATACTAGTGGACATTTGAAGGAGTCTTTTACTAGTAATCAGATGGTCTTCTAAAAGCTGGTACATCTCATTTACAGTCAGATGCCTATTTACTACTAATCAATTGTTTTTCAAGAAAGGAATAAATCTTTAATCTCTTATTACTACAAATATAATTCCATTTTATGTTTATATTGGAATGACAATCCTAATACCTAAATTGATCTGTTTAAAAATAACCTCTCCTATATTCCTTCAAATGATTTATTGCTTTAGCAACATTATTGCTTCAGGTGTAATTGGAATATTTTTATTCATGTCATTGTGAAGAAGATATGAAATAGGATATGCTAATGGGCCTGCCTTTGTACATAATGTTTTATGAACCTTTTGTTTGCTTCAGGATCTTAATTAGTGGCAGTCATTTAAAACCATCCATCTTTGTTCACATTTATGCAGATACTGTAAGCTAATAATGAGAGATTCAAAGAATTTTGTTCATCATCCTTTATTTTGAATTTCCTAGTCTGTGAAAGCTAAAAATTGATTGACTAATTATCAGAGATCCTTGAGGATGATTTTGTTTCACATCAAAGTACAAATGTAGGTGTTGAGCTTCAAAAAGTCCTTCAAGTATGCCATTGTTGTTTCTGCAATGGTGCAGCCCTATCCCTAACTTAGGCAACTACTGAAAAAGATGGAAAGACCCTGTTAGCATTTCCTTTTAAAACATCCTCTTGAATTCATTCACTCATTACAATTTTGAGCTAAATCTTTGTAGTATACTAATGGTAATTGAAGTTAATATTATCATTGTTGATTTTAAAAGTATATAAGTGCTATGGGAAATGAGCCTTTAAGTATGATCCTCTCAATAACTGGCTTGCACAAGCAAGCCAAAAATCATCTCTTAGTTTAGAGTATTGCACATTCCTTGTAAAATTCTACCCTAACATTTGGGTTACAGCATCTTATTCTACAGTGAACATGTAAGACAGATAGGTTGGGAGTGCTAGACTGCAGGTCTTGACAATGTATTCCTGATGTCCAGTCCCAGTGTCGCTATTAGTAAAAGAATTGGATTAATAATTGACAACTCCATTGAAAAAAATCACTGTTTGCATAATGCAAGTTTTTTCTACTGGGTAATTTTCTTGGAGGTGACTCATAAACAATTAGTTTGTAATTAAAAATAAATTATATGTGCTTGCTCAGATACTTGCATGTGTATTATGTGTATACCTGGAGCCCATAGACACCATAAGAAGGCATCAGATCATCTATAACATGAATTACAGATAGCTATGAGTCCCTTTAATGTGTTTGCTGGCGACTGAACCCAGATCCTTTGCAAGAGAAACACATGCTGTCAACCACTAAGCCATCTCTCAGCTCTAGTGGTGAGATTATAGTAGGCAATGATATGATTTCTGAGCTATTATTATAAAGGATAATGATGGGATGAGATGCTAGCTAGACCTGAAGCTTTTGAGGTCCAGGGACTGGACTATCACCTCTATCATGTCCTCATTGGTAAAATGCACTGTGGACATAATGGGCACTTATGTATATTGACTATGAAGAGAAGTTGTGTATCCAGACCAGGAAATAAAGAATAGACTGTAGGGTCCAGGATGAAGCAGAGATGATGACAACTTCCCATCAGTTAGTCATAGATGAAGTAGACAGAGATGAGAGAATGCACTTCCTTTTAAAACCCATGGTTTTACTTTCTGACAGCAGATCAAGTAAAGGGCATGGTGAGGCTGAGATGGATGTAGGTGTAGAGAATGGTGGGCTTCAGGTGCTTTGCTAGGGAATTTGAAACTTATTCTCCATGGTGAGAACCATCAAAGGGAATCTGAAAAGATGAAAGAAAATGGAAAAGTTCAAGTATTACAGTGTATCCATGTGTTCATCTAGGGCCAGAAAAATTATTAAGCTTTGGTGACTTCTGTGTTGTCTGAACATAAGAATTTAAACGGTCACTTCACACTCTGTTTTTGTTCGATGAATTCTTGCATTTAGCTTGGTTTGCATAGTGCCAGTAAAGTTAATGATTTCAAGGATTACAGTTAAGTAGTAGGGATTATAAAGTACATGGAGCATAGTGTCATCTAAATACTCTTTATAAAAATGAATAATACAGATTATGCATAGAAATTCAAACAAACCAACTTTAAAAATGACAGAAATCAAATAGATGTATAGCCAGACATAAAAGTCATGATCAAGAAGTAACCAATTAAAACCCTCAAAATGTTGTTCAGCATTACTAGCCATTATGTAAACAGAGGACAAAACCTTGCCCCATCAATTCTATCAGAATGGATAAACTAACAGTTATACTCAGTGGTAGAGATTGGCAAGAATACAGCAAATGTGAAATCTTGTGCACTGTAAGTCGGAGCCCAGAAATAATCACATCACTAAGATTATAACCTTAGATATGTATCAAGAAAAATGAAAATAAATGTCCACATAAATCTCATCTATAAATGTCCATAAGAATATTTTTATAAAACACAAAATGTGAAAAAAACAGCCAATAACATACAAAATGTAATTGTGTGTTTATGTGTGTGTGAGTGTGTATGTCTGTGTGTGTGTGTGTCTGTCCAGTGGGCTTTCATTTTACATTGAGAAGGAAACTTTGACAAATCCTTCAAAGCAAATGAACTATGAACACAGTACTGTGAATGAAACCAATCAGGAAATATATATGATAATTTGAGGATAGTTAATAATCAGGATATTTATCTTTAAAAAGGGTATTCAAATATTAAGCAGAAAAGGAGGATGACTGCAAAAAATTGCAGTGATTTGAGAGTAAAAAAGTTGATATTGATTCAGTGAAGAATATTCTCAACACAAATAACCTTACCAAATACAATTATCTTTGTGTAACAATATGTTTGCTACACATATTATATTTTAATAAAACTACTATACCAAGGAAATATAATGTTAATTAATATAATTGTTCAATACTCTATGCATGAAAACTAATTTATATCAACTATTCCTTGCCTCCCAATGAAGTAATGGTACTTCTAATACCATATTATAAAGAACTCCAAAGACTATGAGATATAATCAGAGAGTGTGATATTTATGCATGTTTTAAATTATGTTATATAGAAAGTCTATATCCATTTTAAAATATTTTAGAATGCATTTTCTCTTTGTAATAATATGCCATTATATGATAAATACATTTTAATGATAATACTATGGATACTATTTACTTACCCATAGCTTTTGTAGTAAGATTTTTCAAACTTTCTCTTGAATCCAGTCTAATCTTCCAAGTCTCTCTTACTTCTCCACTACTGAATATTTGAATAGAAATTACCTTATCCTACCCTAGAGATAAAAGATATCTCTGTCAACCTACCCAGTTGAACTGCTACATCACTTACAACAGATGAAGGGTATGGGAGTAGAAAACTGTTATGCAAAACTATCTGATTCACATCTTATGGACCTCTGGTCAATTCTAGCAATACTGTATTAACTGTTTGCATTGCAACAATGTAGGTCAGGCTAAGTGTGCATAGATCTTCATGCACCTAATTCAATATCCAGCAAACGTTCATAGTCATTTCTTTTAACTTTTGAAATGTATTGTAATTTTTGCAATCTGTAAGTACTCTGCTGTAAAATAGTATGCCAGATCTACGAGGTCGTCTCCACTATTTTAATTACTACTATTCTGCTCTAGACTCTCTGAATTAAGTGTCTTAAATTATATGTATGAGAGATATCACACAGTAAGTAGTTTCTGTAAACAAGGTATTGGATGCTTCTGTACTCCAGTTATTACTATGGTACTCTTTTATTAATCCTTCAGAAATTAAATTATTTTATACATTTAATTAGAATGTAATTATATCCCCCCTTTGCTTTCTTCTCTTAAATTCCTCAAAGTCTCCTCCTAGCAACTCCTTCCACACTGCTCACTTTCAAATTGAAAACCTTTTCTAACCTGATCATTACTGTTACATGTATTTACATTAATACATATGTATTAATACACATGTATAGTAATACAACTATATATAGTTTGGGGTAGCTGCTTTGTATTGGTGAACCAATTGGGGCCTCATCCTCAGCAAAGGCTAACTTTCCTCTCTTATCAGCCATTGCTTGTTTGGAGTTCTTAGTCTGAGTGTATGACCTCATGATATTTTCCATCTTACTAATTAGCATGTGTATCAATAATGTCATTGCTTAGATTGTATTTATGCAGCCATTTCTATGAGTGTATAGAGCTTGGTATTCTGCCTCTTAAATTTTTTTCTAGCCCATCTTGTTCCCTAAGCCATAGATTCAGGTGCTTTTAAATCTAATATTTACATATGCATGTCATATGTTTTTGATCAAATCAACCCCTTATATCCCCCCTCCAAATCCTCTCCTGTCCCAGCATTTCTTTTGCCTCCAAATTCCATTTTCTCTTTTGTTAAACAAAATAACCACTGTGTTCATTAATCTCTGCCTACATGTACATGGGTGTGGGAATATCTACTGGACCTCAGGTAGCCTCCCCAGGACTGCATTCCTGAAGACAGCTGACTCACTGACTCTACCTCTCTGACAGCCCTCTCCTATCATGCAACAATACCTAATAGATTCTATGATAGGAGTGGAGACTTCATGAGCTCCTCTGAGATTTTTAATTATCTGAGAATTTGAAACATCCATGTAATGAATCCTGAGTCTACTCCCCCCCCAGAACTCATAACTGCTTCCCAACTTCATGTTTGTTTGTCTGTTAACATTTTTAACACATGGATTCCAATTTTTGCTCCCCATCAGGCCATTCACTAAATGATATTCACTTAGTAAAGACTAATTTATTTAATTATTGCATTAGGTATGTGAAGAGAAATATAAGGTGACCAACTTTTTTATTTCTACAAATGGTTTTCTGGTTTTTACCTTGAAATCCTACCATTCCCACAATGCTTTATCTCTCCTTAGGCACCAGGAACATGAGAGCTGCATTCTTCTTTGCATAATGGATATGTTCTAAAACAGTAATTTCTGATTTTTCTTCTTTACACATTTCTCTTGTTGGGGTAGTATTTATTGATTAGATCACCATGCTTCAATAATTGAAGCTAACATACTCTCAGAATAGTAAGCAATTAGTTCAGAATACCCAGGATACAGTCCACAGAACACAAGAAAGTTAATAAGTCGAAGGGGCCAAGTGAGGATGTCTCAATCCCACGTGGGGAGTAGGGTGGAGAAGAAAGCAATTGCACAGGGCAGACGGAGGGAGGGACCTGTGTCAGAGAGGAGACAGGGAAGGGAAAGGGGGAACATGATCAGTTATTGGCGGGGAAGGGGCATGGTGGGGACAGGAGTGAAGCGCTATCAGAAAGAATGGAAACAGGCAACCTCAGGAGGTAGGAGGTGGGGGATCCTCTAGAATGTACCAGAGACCTGGGAGGTGAGAAAGGCTCAGGACTCAGAGAGAGGGACCTTACATGACATGTCCAACAGTGGGGAGAGGAAAATTGTAGAGTCCATCTCCAGTAAAAATACGACATCAAGTGGAGGGATGGGGTTGCCATCCCACAGTCAAAAATTCTGACCCAGAATTATCCCTGTCTGAAAGAACTGTAGAGACAAAATTGGAGAAGAGACAGAAGGAAAGAAGGGCCAGTGACTGGCCCAAATTGGGATCTAGCTCAAGGGGAGGCTCCAAGGCCTGACACTATTTCTACTTCTATGGTGTGCTTACGGATAGGAACCTTGCAGTGGCTGTCCTCCAAGGACCCCAACAAGCAGCTAAAATAGTCAGATGTAGATACTTACACCCAACCAATGGACAGAAGGCTGGGACCCCTGTGGCTGAATTAGGGAAAGGTTGGAAGAAGCTGAGAAGGAGGATGACTCCATAGGAAGACCAGCAGTCTCAACTGAACTGGACCCCCAAGATCTCTCAGACACTGAGCCACCAACTAGGCAGCATAAACTAGCTCATATGAGGCCCCAACACATATACAGCAGAGGACTGCCTGGTCTGGCCTCATTGAGAGAAGATGCATCTAACCGTCGAGAGACTTGAGACCCCAAGGAGTTTGGCGTGGAGTAGGGGCATCCTCTTGGAGATGGGGTTGGAGGAATGGGATGAGGAACTGTAAGATCATGGACCAGGAGGCATATAATGACTGGGCTGTAAAAAAAAAAAAAAAAAAAAGGAGATTAAAGAATAATAGTAATTTAAATAAAAGAAAGTTCAACACAAAAATTTAGACAGCAATTAAGTACACCTTCACATTGTAAAATATAATAGCGTGTTGCATAGAAACTTTGATAAAAACCAAAGGAAAATAGGTCTCTTATTTGAAATGTCACATCGATCATTACTCCTTATTTTTCTCTTAGCTAATGAGTGACATTTGCATATGAATTCATTTTTGGCTTAGTGATTCAGAAACTGTAAAACCTAATACTAATTATTTAATTCCTGATGAGCTGTCCATAAATTACTCCCAAAAACAATAGCACCAATTGATATTCTTTTCTCCCCTCCCCTGCATACCAAGATTAAATATAGTTTCCTGTTGTCTTCGCATGAAATTAACTCACAGTCAGTATCTTATGTCAACATACAGTTTTTGCTCTCACCTCTCCTTTCTCATACAAAAATGTTATTTCTCTTCAAGAAGATTGTCTAATATGTGAAAATATAATATATAGACAAGGATTTCTTAACCTTTTTCCAATTATGACCCTTTATATTCAATAAAGTTTATACATGAGCTTAGATGTATAATCATGTAAAATAGATATGTGATAACCTAATTTATGAAAAAATATATTTAAAACAATTCTTAGGTATATAGTTGAGAATTTATTAGAGATGAAAGCAAGTTTACATAATAAGGATGTAGCTGTGCATATTTAATTTTATATAGAAAGTTAGTCTTTGAAATGGCATAACGATCTCATGCAAATGCCTTATGATTTGACAGATTCTTTAATTTTGTAACTGTCAATATTCTGCCAGCTGCTTCATATAAAGCCCTAATGCAAACTGGTAGACGTATGTTGAGAACATTTCTGAAACTTCGAAATTCTGTATTATTCCCAAGCCAAAGTTCATTTAAATTTTTTTGTTGTTGATTTAAAACTCAGGTCAGCACCTCAAACTGTAATTTTTAAGAGCTAACATTTAAGACTGTGCAACCCAAACTTGGACTGATTTGATGCATGCACACTGAGGAATGCTGGAATAAAATATATAATCTCTTGATTTTCTGCATCGCCATTGTCATGTTTCCAACAAAGCAGAAACTCTCTTTGTTGCTTTAGTTTACACTCTGTCATTGTGATAAGACACAATAATTAAGGAACCTTACAGAAGGAAGGGTTTAATTGAGCTTACAGTACAGAGAGTTAGAGACCAAAATGGCAGCAATGGCATGACATCAGGCTGCAGAAACGATAGCTGGAGCTATATTCTGAAAGTTGAGAGCTGATCACTTACTTCTTGAACTTATACAGGAAGCAGAAGGAGAACTGAGAATAATGTAGGGCTTTGAAAAGGCAAGCAAGCCCATACCCCCAAAGCTACCTAAAGAGTGTCACCAGCTGGAGATCAGGGTTAAACATTTGAGTCTATGGGGCAACATTCTTAGTATGACATATGTATAATAAAAACACAGTAATTCAAGCCACTATAAGTGAATGATCTTGGATATGAATCTTGGATCTGAGCTGAGATATTTCAGGCAGTTTACTTGGTGTTGTATGCCCTGACAGTATGTGGAGTTAAAAGGGTTCATAGTGTGTATTAAGCCATCAGGAGGAGAGGTCCTGGGGCTTGAGAATGTTAGATCCCCCAGTAGAGGACAATGCCAAGGAGGGAAGACGAGAGTGGGTAGGTGAGTGGGTGGGTGGGAGAATACCCCCATAGTGACAGGAGGAGGGGGGAGGAAATGGGGAGGTTCCAAAGGGGAGATCTGGAAAGAGGAAAACATTTGAAATGTAAATAAAGTGGGAAAAAATTAAAATTAAAATTAAAATTAAAAAAAAAAAAAAGAAAGAAAGAACCAAGGCTACAGTAAAGTAATGAGACCCAACTTGGGCAAGCACTGACCATGATATTGATCCACTTAATGTTTAATTTTGATGATTGCTTTTTTTCAAAAATTTAAATATGAAAATATTTTTCAATGTGCCAACATTCAATTACATGTCAGCACAACCAACAGTTTAAGATTAGAGTTTAGACCCAAACTAGGGAAGGATTGTGTGCAGGAATGAGCTTCCTAAATGCTTTGTTACAATGAAGGTTAGGGAGTTCTTTACCTAAGAGTGTGAGGACATACGGACATCTATGTAACAGGTTGATTACCTGGTACATCTGTAAGATATCAGAGGCCTCTCCAAAGACATGAAGTATCTTACATGATATTTCACATCTAAAACTCTGGAGTGACATTTTCTCCCCTCTCTTACTTGAGAGACAAAATGGCATGGATCTGTTCATGTTGAAGCTTCTAGAAAGCAGGATTCATGAAGTCTGTGACATCTCCTTTACTCCAGCCTTAGCATTGCCTAACAGTGTGTGGCTAATAAGAATGCTTACAAATATTTATCAATTAAGGAGCAAATTAATGAGTTTCTTTGTTGAGCTTTAGCTCACCAGGGGAGAACTTACTTTTTGTGCTATGAGGCGATATAAAGAATATGGAAAGCATGTTCCCTAATTGTTTTCCTCTATGATGGTATTTCATAGATTCTCATCACAGCTGGACGGAATGTAAACAGCAGGTAACAGACAAGTGGTAGCTCAAGTTGCAGTCATATTTTCTGACCTGGATTCATGATGAAAAGGGGGTCTTTTCTTTAGGTACTACTATAAGAGCTACCTTTTTATTTACCTGGGAAGAAATTAATGATTTTGTGGTAGTTTTGTTTCATATTATTATTTAAGAGAGCCTCTAGTTCCACTTTGAGAAGGAAAAAAAAAAAAAAAAAGAACTTGATGAAAACTGCAATTATATACACCACCAGGTTCTGAAAAGTAATAGTCAACTTCTTTATTGCTTCCAGAATATTGGCTATTAAAAAACCATTTTCCTAAATTTATGCTATATATATTGCAGACAAAAGTACAGTATTAAAAAGAGAGGAAAAGGAATATTTTTTTCTGGTTGATGAACATTAGATAATTGAATCTCCAAAGTTGTATATGATCAATCCTTTTCTTTTACCTACTCAGCAAACTTATTAGGAAGCAAGTCTTCATGGTTTAGTGGCACCTGTGATGAAGTCGTTGCATCCATCATATTGACAATGAATCCTATGGTGTCTTATTTGTTATATTTCTGTGCTGGCCAGTCTTCTTATGTCAACTCGAGACATGCTAGAGTTATCTGAAAGGAGGGAACTTCGATTGAGAAAATGTCTCCAGAGATCCTGCTGTACAATACTTTCTTAATTAGTGATTGATGAAGACATGCCCAGCCCATTGTGCTTGGGTCATCCTGGCACCAGTGGTCCTGGGTTCTATAAGAAAGCAGATTGAGCAAGACATGGGGAGCCAGGCAGTAAGCAGCACTCCTCTATGGCCTCTGGATCAGCTCCTGCCTCCAGATCCCTGCCTTGAGTTCCTTGTCATATCTTCCTGTGATAATGAATATGAAAGTACAAGTCAAGTAAACCCTTTCCTTCTTAACTTTCTTTTTGCTCTTGGTGTTTTATAGCAGCAATAGAAACCCTAAGATAGTTTCTAACATGTACTGTGTCTTATTTAGTTTCCTACACTTTTTAGCAATAATCTAGTACTACCTTGGGGCCAGTGAAGAAGGAAAATAACAGTGAAATACAAAGCATATATAGAACATCTTTGGCTAAAACGAACCTAAATACTATAGACTTTCATTCTCTTCCTCTTCATAAACATCATATAGGTCCTTGCATTGTTCAGTTCTGGACATGAAAAAGAAATGAGTTTAAAAGAAACAAAGGTAATTGCTTGAGGTCACCCCAGAGGAAAAGGAAAATTTGACTCTGAATCTATTGAATTTCATGATTTTTCTCCTGATGCTCATTTTCTACAAGGCCAGAGGTCTTCCCTGATATTTGTGTGGAGCATTCTTTACTGAATTTCTATCCAGCTCCTGTAGGAGGCCCCATTTGTTCTACCTCATAGATACCACAGACCCTTCTCTGACAAACTCATGGATGCCTGACACAAACCTGTGCTAGAACCTCCCCTTCTTTGTATTTGCAGCCACACATCCATTTAAATTTGAATCTCCTTATTGGGGCACTATACTATTCACAATCAGCCTAGGTATACAGCAACAGACAGATAAGCAAATGTAGTGTAGAAATTTTATTTAACTATATAAAATGAAATTATGTCATTTTATAAAAATGAATAGATGTACTGATCATGATGTTTATCGAAATAAGCCAGACTTATAATGAAATATATTTCATGTTTTTTCATATCTATGACTCTTATGGGTAAAGAAAGCTAGTTTTAAGAGATGAAAGAAGGAACAAGCAAGAACAATGGGGGAAATGAGACCCAAGTACACGACATGAACGTGAGGAGATGCCATGCTGAAACCCACTCTCTATGCCAATTAAAATATTTTAGGTTAAAAACAATGAAATAAGCGAATCCGTGTCCTAAAATTTTAAATAACATTTGACTTCACTTTATTTAAAAGAAGCTGTACATTTATCATTCTGAGATGATGCTTTTATACACTACCAGTTGTTCCCAGTAATATCTTTAAACACTGCAGGGAGTTATCTATGAAGTTTTAGGGAACCATACTTCATTAAGCATAGATGACACAGTAGGGGTTCATCTTCTAGAGAAGCCAAAGTAATTCTCCTAGTTCCAAGCATAAGCTAGTACATCAGTGTAAATTGTGTTGCAAATATATAGAATTAATGATATTTGGCTGGCATCATCTTCCCTCCCAACCTTCTCCCAAGGGAACTCAATTACTGAAAATGGAAATCCTATTTTTTTCTCAGACTCTCTCTTTGTGAGGTAGAGGACCTTTCCAATTCCAATGTTTCCAATATTGGAAACATTGGTTTCCAATACCAACAATGTGAATCATGTTATCCATGATTCACAGAGACATTCTACAGTTCTTGCTCAGAGTCAGTTGACACTACCAGTTGGCAAGTCTTCTGGATCAATTCTGTCCTTTGGCGAAACTCCCAGGAAATCTTGTGCCATCTTGAACGCAGATGATGTTATTCTGTAGCCACATGCAATGTTTCTTTGCTTCTTTTACCATTTTTGAACTATGAGTTTACATCGGTCTCCACTTTTGGCAATTGGTTTGTATGACAATGCCACTATTCACTGTCATGTATTTAAGATAAAGTCACCTACTGCCAGGACATTCAAACTATAGTTTGGAAGAAAAGAGAACTGCTGAGAACAAGCCCTGAAAAAAACTATATATTAGTAACAACCACTAAAGAAATAAAGGCCATGAATTTGAGAGGGATAAATGGGGGAAGGCAATGCATGGGAGGATTGGAGGGAGGTTAAGCAAGAGAGAAAATCATGTAATTATATTTTTATTTTAAATACAAAAATATATTTTTGAAATGAAAAGAAATATGAGGGCTAGGAGATATAGTTCAGTGGCTAAGAGACCTTCATGGACAAACATAAGACGTAAGTTCACATGTCCAGAATGTTCATAAAATGCAAGGTATGGTTTTACATATTACTAACATCGGCACTGGGGTGGAGGATAGGTGCCAGGCAAAGCCAAGGTCACTGGAGTTTATTGCCCAGCCTACCTATCTAAATAGAAAGGATCTCTAGGTTCAATAAGAGACCCTGTCTCAAAAGATGAATACACCTGATGACCTCCTCTAGAATCCACATGCACACATTCCAACAACCTACTCCAAAAGTAAACCACATGTACATTAATATGCACATCCATGTGTGCACGTACACACACACACACACACACACACACACACACAGAGGGAGAGAGGGGGGAGGGAGAGGGAGGAGGGAGAAAGAAAGGCGAGGGTGGGAATATTTCAATACAGCATAAGTCCAATTAAAATTTATAGTGATAGATTATATCATTGAAGAAGCCATTACTTTTAGGTAGATAAGCGAGTAAAGACCTGTAGAAGTAGGTGGTGCTTCAAGAAGGCATGAAACATAAAGATATAGATATGAAAGAAAACCTGGTAGAAGGGTATTCTGAGCAAAAGAAAGAAAGAAAAATCCTTGCTTGCTCTAGAAGTGAGATTAAAATCTTATAGACAAACAAGATATCAGAGTGGCTAAGTTGGGGACAAGGGAGAGTGAGATAAATAGATGTGAGAAGTAACCACATAAGTTAGAACAAAATAAACTTTTCAGGTAAAACATTTATTTTTGAATATGTGTGCTTATTTATAGACTAATTCACTAATTTGATAGTCATATGGTAAGCCCCCAAAGACTTTGAAAAGGTCAGAGCTATGATACCATACCTGGTATTTAAATAATTTGCTGGCTTTAATAATGAGAGAGGGCAGTGAGAAGCAAAGCTGGAATACAATGATTATGTATTTGAATTCAGTCTATTGAAATCCAAGGTTAATTTAATAACACTATAGTAAACAATTCTATAAAAGATTCACCAAAAATGGCTGAGTCCTTGTGCAAAGGATCAGGGTCCTTCATGCTTTACGTTCAGTCCTTTGAAGCATTCTTCCATAGTCCTTATCCTAGACCTCCTCTAATTTGTTCTTGCTAAGTTTTTTAGCTTTCAATCAATATATCATTCTGGTTACCTGCTCCACAGCACCTTGTTCTTTCTCAATAGAATTTACATTCTCCATTCTCTGTCATTGCTTAGCTTTGACCTCACTGCACCATAAAGTGCTTGAAGAAAGACATATTGACTTGCCAGTATGTTCCTTAGCTAACAAATGCTATAACAAACTGCTACACATTAGTTACAATAAAGAATGACCTTTTAATATTTTGTGTTTCTGAAGTTTAAAATCAAAAATGAAGGTGCTGGCAAGCTTACATTTTGTAAGACCAATCTTGGCTTTCAGGTACCCACCTTCCTATAGAGTCTTCACAAGGCTTTCCTATTTGTATACACATCACCACTATGTCTCTGAATATTTCCTCTTCTTATGATGTACATGGAATATTGAATTGGGGAACAGCTTATGGACTCAGAAACATAATCATATTTTTTAAGTATTCTGTCTTCATATGTTATCATATGCTAATGCATTTGATAGTAAAACTTTAAGATACAAACTAATTAATGTTATTGATTATTTTGATACCTTATTGCTGGGGATTAAATCCACAGTTTTGCAAATGCTAAGAATATTCTCTATGACTGAACTTAACACCAGTCCAAATAAGGAAAGACACTTTTTGCTTAGTGTTGGGTTCCTGGTATGTTGTCCATGTTATTCTCAGACTCCTAGTCTTAAATGGTCCTCTTGCCTCAATGTTCCAAATTATTGAAATTACAAGGACTATGTGCTACATATATAGATTTGAGAGACACAAGTCAGACTGTAGTTATCAGTTTTATACATTGTATTTTGAACATTGTGAGCATTCAATAAATACCTAGCAATAAATCTTATAGTTACCTATATAGTTATGTATAATATAGTACATAATATAGTATATTTAATATAATAAAAACTATATTAAAGAGTATATGGTGATATTCCACTTATAACTCTGAGTATTTTGACTCCTGGATAATCAGAAATTGAGCATAACTTTGAGTTACTTTTCAGTACTGAAAATGAGCAATTGACAATAGGCTTATTTATGATAATGAGTAAAGATTTCCTGTAGATATCTTACTAAGGATGCTCTAATCTTCACATTCTAAGTAGGACTCTCAAATCTGAGTATTTCTGTGCTCTCTGGATACTAAATTGAAAGACATAACCTCATGCTTTAACACAGCCCCTAAGAGTGCTGTCATTTCGTAAGAATTCCTTCATCAATAGTTTTATTTTGCACTTATATAATCATCTAGTTATTGTACCAATTCTTTTGAGTTCTTACAAGCTACAATGCAACTTAATTTTGAATTGAGTAATTCTTTTTATCTTACTACTGATCACACTTCTGCCCTTAAAAAGATAAACAAATAAAACCTACCTACACTTGTCAGTGCCCTCAGAATTAAGGGCAGGATATTCGCCATGTTCTATGGTGACCTGAAATCTCTCCACTGGGTTCCTGGCCTGAAACACTGCCACTTTCCATGAGCTCTTTAGGGATTTTTTTCCCTTCATTTAAAAGTCTCAGTAATTGAAGATTTCAGAGTGTTCTGTTATCTTAATCAGAACCTTATTTTTACGAGCTGACAATGATGTCTCCTCTGTTTCTAAAACAGGTATATATGTTATATTTGGTGCAGAGTACCTTGGCTGTTGCTCTTCTTTGTATCTTCTGAAAGAATATTGGTGTTTTGAATGAGTCCCCTATGTATTTTTGTATTTGACTGACAGATGTATTTATGCAAGACTGTTGGCACAAGTTAAGACTTACTAGGTCCTTTTAGTGCTCAGTTTTGCATGCTCAGAAATTTTCTCAGTATTTAAGTTAGTTTTTAATGAATAGCTGACAATAGATAACAAAGCAAAGAGTCACTGATGCAAATTATGCTTAGAAATTTTTAAAAAATGAGACAATTGAAACAAGCGTCCAATCCCAATACAGTGAATGTTATAAATACATAATCCTTGGATACAATAAAGTCCAGGTTGGATTTTAATGGTAATAACATATCAATCATGATACATTCAAATTATAATTCACCTAAAGTAATCTTCACAGTACTGAAGGAGATCTGTAACATATGACACCTGTTTTTTTGGATAATGAAAGAAAAACAAAACAAACAAGCAAACAAAAAAAAAATCAGGATTAATAGAGTTAAACTCTCAGCTTCATTGATATCAGTGGTGACCTTGAATGTATCTTGAAGAGTCCTGGGTTGCAATAATGATGATTATCTTTCCTATTCCATGAACCAGCCAGTAATGCCTGGCAAGGAACTGGAAAACTTGAGCACAATGTGCTAGTTTGGAGTATGGTTGCATTTGAATAAAGGATATGACCCCAAAATAGCAAACATCATTTCCAATCAAAATATGTGTATTACAAGTTTGTAATTCTGTGAAAAATACTCCTGAATGCTGCCTTCCTGCTAGAGAATGACAGGAGTTTGTAGAATTAAAAAAGAGATTTGAAGTTTAACTGGGATACGTGGAGAAAGCAGAGATTTATCATTCCAGCTAAGTTTTCCAGAAGAATAATGGAAGAATTGAATAAAATAGTGTGTCTCTTTTAAAGCTGAAGTTTTGTTGTTAATGATGGTGATAACTTCTCTTTGTTCTTCATTTACACCCACTACCAAGTTCTGTAGATACTGATATTGTAGATCTCAGACACAAAGAGTTTCCTATCCTCTTACTGATAGGAAACAAGAACTTTGAATCTTTATATTAGAAAATCTAAAATGCAAGCATGCAAGGCTTGTATTTTACCATGAGAAGTCCCAAACTAAGTGCAAGGACCTCTCAACAAGCTGATCAAATGTCTTTATGTCTTTTCCTCCTAAGGAAATCAACAAGTCCTGTGGTAATACAATGTGTGTGTGTGTGTGTGTGTGTGTGTGTGTGTGTGTGTGTGTGTGAATGACACAGATGGAAACATAAAACTTATGGATGAGTGCTGGCAAAAGATTATGGACTGAAAAAAAAACTTGGAGATTTTTATATGAAGTGAATATATCTAATCAACTAGCAGATAAGATGTATCCATGGCTAAATATATAGTTTTAGATTCAAGTTCAACGTGTCTAATTTTCTTCATTCACAGTAAGATGCTTGATGTTTCCCAGCATTTCACTTTTTCATTACTTGAAATTTAAGCCTTAAAATAAACACCATTAATCCATTAAGTTAGAAGTGGTTTCACTTCTGCCCCTACATTTTGTCATTTTCTTATTACACATACACACAACATAAAGTAAAAGGTCAGTAGATTATCAAAATATTTTCAATTTGAAGTTATCTTAGTGATTTTTAGCAACATTTTAATGATAATTTCAAGAAACTACATGAGGAAGTAATGTTAAAAGAAAAATTGCAATTGCATACATTTACCCTAGAGAAATGCTTCACCTAGAAAGAAAAGTCAGATATATCTTGTTTAAAGGTTGAAAGTGCCTTGAAATTTTTAGTCAATTTTAACAGTCTACATTTTTCAGCCTTTACTAATACAACATGTTCTTATGGCAGCATGAGTGTGTGTAAGCCAGCCTCAAAGGAAAGTGGATAGAGAATTGGAAGAGCTGTCTATCAATTCAGATGAAAGATCAAAGACCTAATATCAGTTTGGTTCAAGGTGGTAGCCATGATGGTAGCTGGATTGTGAGTGTCTTAAATGCAGATCCAGTACTAGTCTAATGTTTATATAACCCATAGTACACAATGTTATCCATCACGAAAAATAAAATGCATTGAAATTTCGAAAAATTATAGAAGTCTCAAAATTAATATAAGACATCAAAACAGATAATTTCAGATGTGTGCTATGTTGCCATTTATAGAAAAAAATCTTAAGTATCTTGGAGAAAGGTATGTATATGTGTGGTTTTCTAGTCATCTTCCTATATTTTAACTTGGAAAGAAAATAAATAAGATCTTAAGAAATGTTAAATCTTTCCAGACCTCAAAGTATGTGCACACAATTCTAGCTACATGAGGTGTGAGGTAAGATGATGGCAAGATCTGAGACGTCCATAGAACATTGAACCTGATCTAAAAGCAAATTCTGAATGTTTTGAATCATTTATAACTGATAAGTAAGAATATATGTGTGTGTGTGTGTGTGTGTGTGTATGTATATGTGTATGTGTGTGTATATATATATATGGCATTTGTCAAAGGTTGTCTAAAACTACTTTAAAATGCCCACACCATTTAAGAACATTAATTTCTGTATGTTAAATACTTAGTAATATTTCACCATGTGAGAATTCATCATAATTCCTTGAAATCCAACTCAGAACAAATAGAGTAAGCCACACAGCACCTTAGAAACAGACTGGAAATCCAGCTTGTACAGATGAGATATCTTCACCTCTACTCTATCCATTTGCAGTAGAGAATAGATTCTTATCTCTGGTGTGGTGAGGTATACCGTGCAGTGAAGAATTTTTAAAATGCAGAAATTGGAGTATTTCTATTACAAGGACTTATTAAAATTGTAAGTACTAAATGATTATAAAATATATTGAAAGAATCTATCACTAACACATAGTTAACCAATAAATTAATAAGTTTATCAAAACAATATTTTACAGTTTTCAAAAGCAAAATGGATTCAGAGACCTCAACTGAATACTCTTCTAATAGATTTGCCCCCAAATCAAAATGCCTCACAATTGAGAGTCTGGCCTCTAAGACAGCAGGCTACTAAGTACATCTAAAACATCAAGGCAAGAGACAATTAATGTCCACGAAATACCTGAAATTTAGTTGTAATTAGAACAATCTGATACAGTTAGGACTTTGATTCAATACTTTCTATGCACATGACACCTAGTCTAGAAAGCAAGCATCCATATTCCAGGAAATGACTAACTGTTTAATTTCAGATGCTACTGACAAAACTCAACAGATGGAATATCAGGAATATGAGACAATGCAATTTAGCATTCTTGTTCATAGAAATAAACTCACGTCTCTTTCTTGACCTCCATGGCTGGGACAAAGGTAGTATAAACAAGTTGTAAGGGGCATGAGAAATGATTATAGTATTAATCTTTGTGCTGTCAACAAAATCTTTATTACTGTATAATATTGATTATCATTTCCTTTTTACTTGTGATCAGTTTGACACACTGTATGATAAATTTAGGTGCAAGCTCACAGGAATGAAGAATGATGAATAAATCTTGAACAATGACGTGGTGCCCATGACATTGAACTTAATTTTTCAGGGCCTTATTCTTCTTATTTATTATTCTTTAGTTGATCATTCACACAAAAAGGCATGTGACTTGAATAATTCAGATTAATTTTTAAAATTGTCCACTTATTTTCTATGTAGTTTAACAACTATCATTGTTGATTAATTAATAGCCACGAAAACAAGCCTTGTATTTCATGGTTCTTTAGTACAGAAATAGTGTCTGTGAGGTCTTTCCCTTCTATTTGTCTATGCTGGACTTAGCCCATAAATAGTTCTGTGAAATGATGGGCAGTTATCAAGGTTTGTCGGCCTAGAATCAATAAGTGGCAGAAGGGACCATATAAATCAATTAATTTGTCCCTGGCAGGTTACCATGGAAGCTCCAACTCCTCAGACCACTTCACTTACCTCTGAGTAGGAGTTTCTATATTTCCTTAATTAGAATGGATGTAATTTATTTAGTAATAGAAAATTTATTTGAGCAAGTCTTGTGAGGTGTCAGACAAAATTCAGCCAGCTGTACAGGTTCAGAGAAAACACATATGAGAATTCAGGCACTTCTAATGCAAGTCCTTACTAAGAAAACCAATCAATCAATCAATCAATCAATAAATCAATAAATAAATAAATAAATCTAAAGACCCTTCATGGTTTGGAAATGAGCTTCACTTGATTATAAAGCATTGGGCTTGGTATTCTAATAATAAACAGTGGTTCTTAGATTCACTTCCACTATTGATATAATAATCTGACACATGCATTTATTTAGTTGCTATGCTGCACCACCTGCTATTCATGTGTGATAATAATTTTTAAAAAGCATCTCTACTCTTTTTATTTTAATAAAGCTGAGAAATATTCATCAATTTTAATATACCTTTGAGTGAAGCCTAGAAGTCAGACATGTTTGTAAGAGGATAGTCATCTTCTATGCTGTCTATTTACCAATATGGTTGTTTGTGAGACTATAGTCTCTTTAGAAGTAACTGTTCTGTTAGCTTTCCAGCACCTATGCAGTACACATCCCCTACATGCCACCAAAACAAATAAGGTCTGGGTAAGTAATTTCTATTCTCTCGATAAAATCCACAACCCTTCCACTTAAGCATTTTACATACATGTCCCTAGTTATTTTTACCAGTGGGAGTGTGTTGTTAATAACTGCTAGTCCAGTTGGTTTACAGATGAAGAGCAAACGCTCACAAAATAAAAGACAGTCATCCAAAGTCAGTAGGCGACCCTTATTGAGAAGAGATGAATGTGATTTTGAGGCAGGCTTGACTTCAAGGCTCTTATTCTAATTCTAACCCAGCCAGACTCAGCTTCAACAGACATCATTTAGCATACATGTATCACAGAGTGCATGACTCAGCATTAGGCAGAATGTCAAAGGAAACAATAAACGTAAAAAGTCCCATTCTATGGACCTTATGACTAATGTTCCTCCAGAAACTTCTGCTTGTGAGTATTTGAGTGGCCCATTTGCAAGCTGTTGGGGCATTTAAATCTGTGTGAAGCTTATGCACAGTCCTGAAATTAACACAGTGAGTGATTTTTGTTCCCTCATTACTTCTAATTCTGTACGACTTATTTTTGTGTCAGTGTTGTTTAACATTATTTAGAATAGTGTGAAAGAAACTGTTTCTTCTGTCATTGCAATACCACACAATGTGCAGGTAAACATGCGTCAGGAAGGTGGAATATCTTACTCAAAAGAAGGAAAAGCGAAGTAGCCTTGATAGTATACATAAATCCCAGGAATGATTCCTTCAGCCATGCTCACCACACTAAAAAGGGGTACTCCTGCAGCTCTTGCCTGGCCCATCATCAGATTGCTCCATATTCAGAAACACAAACTTAGCAGATCTGTGGCTGTCAAAAAGCTTCCTGAATTCATTGGGAATCTTGAATAGACCTAAAATTAACCCATTGCATTGTTTTATATAAAACATTTTTATTTTGCTCATGACAAAACTAAAGGACCCACGATTGGTAAAATTTATCTGCCATCATTTCTAAAATAACTCTCTCTCTCTCTCTCTCTGTCTCTCTCTCTCTCTCTCTCTCTGTCTCTCTCTCTCTGTCTCTCTCTCTTTTTCTTTATGTTCACAATGTAAACCTTGCTAGCTTGAGATAGACCAGGATGGCCTCAAACCCTCAAACTTGCCTATCACTTCCAGTGCTGATATACAAAATAGTACACCACAATTCTAGGATAAAATCAATTTTTAAGCACTTTGTATATACAATATAAGTTACTTATACTTGAGTTTATTGATTTTTTATTAACATGGAATGAAGTTTTCCCATTATGATTTGCCATGGCAGTCTATACCACTAAGTACCCCTGTGTTATCTAAGCATATCTGTAGTAATCTGTCCTCATTAATCCATTGTGTATTTCCTGTATTAAACATGTAACGTATTTGTATTCTATTTCACCAATGTCATTGCTAGTGTTTTATTTCCAAATTGGCACACTAAATGTCTACAAAGTTTTTGTTGCTTCCCTAAGTCACACTGCTACCTTTCCAGCCAAAATACTCAATATTCTGGTTTTGAGTCTCCAGTCTTCCTTCTTTTAATGCAAAAGTCACACAAAATAAAATGAAAATATGAAATTAGAAAAATACATCCCAATACCAAAACCAGCCACCCTTACTAGAATGAAGAAAAGCTTAGCGTTTAATGTGCAAACTTGCCCAGCCGTCAAGCCATTCTGATTGCAAATTGAAACACATTAGTTACTAATTTAAACTTTACTTCTTAATATAGAAACCAGAATTTTTGTGTCTCATCTTTATATTTTAAGGATATTCTCAGGCTTATTTGTTTGCTACTCTGAAATGTATTCTTTAGAATAATCTGGGAATTAAGATATTTATCTAATCCATTCAGACTAATGGATAGTGCAGTAAATTATAGGTTTCTGAAAAAAATCTCACAAGCTTTAGCTGAATGGCTCGTCAACAACATGTACATGTGGGATACAAGTATTTCTTCCTCTCTCCGAAATTGGACAAGTTAAGAATGAAATTTGTTTTTGAACTTGATTAATGAGTCCAAAGAGATGACTTTGCTGTTAAGATTGCTTGTTGCTCTTGTAGAAGATCTGAGTTTGGTTCCTATTGACCATAAGATGGTTCATAATCATCCAAAACTCCACTTCCAGGGAATTCTGAAGCACTCTCCTCACATCCACGTTTCCTGTGTACACACAAGTGTACACACAAACATGCAAAGTACAAACACACAACTCATACTCATAAAATAGTAAGTACATCCAAAAATGATTAACACTATTGTATTCACATCTCAACATCTTTAAATGTTAGGTATTTTTAAGAGTTGGTCTGTTGTAGTCAAGATTGGCATTTAAGTCATTATGTAGTTTAAGATGATCCTAAACTCTTAATTGACACTGGTGTTGGGATTGCAGGAGTACAACCATCACAGCCCTTTTAACACGGGGATTGAACTGGGAATTTCATGGATGCCAGCCAAGTGCTCTGTCAGCTAAGCTACACCACATACCATGGATAGCCAGTATTTTAAGAACTGAACAAGAAGATTGCTTGGTAGTGGTATCTACTTGTTTGTATGATAGACTGATGTATTTCTTTTTATCCTCAATAGTTCTGTTGATTAAATAATGACTTCTCATGAATTTTCTAGATAGATTTCAACACTCCTCTGATAAAATTTCTCAATGTTGAGGGTAAAACCTGCTACCATAAAATCAAATCAGTCCCTACTTTTATTTCTTAGTATATTTTAGCTATGTTCCTTCAAATAGAGTAAAATCTATGATTACGTTTTAAACACTTGCTTGCTGTGATCTTTAATGCATAAAGCCAAACTCCATGAAAACTGTGGCTGATTTTTAGACAAAAAAATATGTTTATAACTCTTGGGGTGGAAAACTTGAAGAAAGAACTCTACTGTTTGATTAAGTGATCATACAAAACTTCAAAGAAAATGAATTTAAAATAAAGAAAGCAACAAGGAAGTAGCTGTCTAATTTTGTGAAAGATGAAATATGATTCTTTTTATATATTTTAGGCTTCCAGCAACATAAATATTCTTTTAAACACATAAATATCCTTAAAAATCATATTAATCATTTTTTAGATTGAAAACTTCCCAATTATCTGGCATTAAGAGTAATTATGATTTTGTATTATTCTAGATGAATCCTGTTATAGTTTTGCCCTTTTAAATAATGGATATATGTGTTAAGGATCAATATTCAGATTTAGAAAATCTATTCAGCCTCCCGAAATCACAAAACTTTAAATCATATTTCTGTCCGTTAGATTCCACAAGCCTGAGATCCTCCTCTCATATGTCCTCTGAGCTCCTTTGAGGCTGGAACAACAATCGTTTAATGAGAATTTACTGTGTGACCACATATATGGTATACTTTATCCTAATTATTCAGTTCAGTTCTGTGTATGAAGGAGATATTATTTACAATCTCTATTTACACTGATTAGTTAAAAAAGGAATGATGGTGTTATTAAGAAGAGCAGAGAGACAGTGTTTGAAGTATTTCACATAGCATTCCCTTGTCCACAGTGCCCATAGGCATTCTCTCTGGCTCCCTTGACCATCTGTAATCTGAAGATCACTACTGTTGATCTTCTAGTTTAGATTTTTTTCTCCCTCTTTTACCTTTTCATTGACTCAAATCCTATAAATGTCTCAAAGTTCAGAGGGTTCCCTTCCCTCTTGAGGCTCAATTGAACAACTCCCTTATATATCCAATCCCCTTTTAATGCCACTATTTCCAAAAGGACAAAGTTTAGACAGGCACGTGTGGCACAGATAAAACTTTGTCATTGGTTTCCTGTAAAACTCAAATTGAAATTCTGTATTAACTACACTATTTGGCCTTGGTCACTCCATTCCTATACTGTCATCAACATGGAGGCACAAGGTCCATACTCAGCCATACTCATGAACCGGATCCATATCCCTCCTGTGGCTCAGGTAATTGCAATTAGCTTCTTACCTCATATGCAGTGTTGTCCATTTTAAAGATGTTGATGAATAGACACTTAAGCTCACTTCATTTCTCCATTCTGTTCCTTCTTGTAAACAGTTCCTCAGGTACCATATTTTAAGTGTTGCTCTTTCATCTCTCTCTTGAGCTCTATGGTTAGGGTTCAGCTGTGGTATGACCATCACTTATTTTGTGTTGGCAACCTCAAAGACCTGGATGTTCTTCAGACTTGTCTGTCATAAATTCTTCTTGGGCTTTCAGTTGAGTCTCTTCTACAGGCAGGTATTCCCACTGACCTCCAAATGGTCTTCTCCTTCCTCCTTTCAGAGCTAAGTTCTTATATCATCTTGGCCACACATTCTCTGACTACCCATTTAAATTAGAAAAATTTCCATTCCTCTAATACACTGCAATTTCTGCTCTACTGTATTTTTCTCAGTGGCACTTAGAAAATGTGTTTTAGATTTTGCTATACATTTTTATGTTTTACTTATAAGATTCCTCTTATTTTATCTGGTTGTTAGGTTTTACTTTGGTTATCTTCCACTAAGAGTCAACACCAGCAGCATTCTAGAAAAGTCTCTGGTACATAATGCAAACTCAGTAAGTAAATATGGATACTACATTGGCTTACTCATGTTTTCCTAATTGAGCCAGAGAGTTCAATTTTTTAATAAGTTTTCCACATCTTGTTGCATACTATATACATTCTACTAGCTGTATTCCTGGGAATCCCTGCTGATCTTTTAAAAGAACTTAAATAATCTCTTGCTTGATTTTCAATTTAAGAAGAATCTGGATTAAGTTTTTAGTTTTCTCTAGTAAGTATATGATTCAACAGAAATAATTCTATGTCTTATTTTTGCAACACATATTTTAATTAAGTTATTCATTGATAATTTCATGTGTATGTAATATATTCTGGTCAAATCCGTTTCCCCACCTTCTATCTTTCTCCTATTCACATCATCCCTCATCTCCTATCACCAAATCCCAAACATACTACTGTTTCTTTTTGTTTCATTTTGTTATTCTTGTGTGACTCTTTGGGAAAAACCAGGGCCACTCACATTGGCCTAGATAGGAAGCAATACTCTAAGACACGAGTAATTCATCAATGGCTCTATCACTGAAGACAATGACTTTTTCTCCTCCAAGAGTCAATGTCTGCCATTAGCTCCCCTTAGTGAGGCCCTACAAGTCTGTCCCCATCTATGACTGAGTGTCTATCATTTCCTGTGTAGTCTCTGGTTAAGCAAATGCAACTGTCATGTATTCTTCTCCTGTAAGGGCTGTATGTTTGTCCTATTTTAAAGGTGATCACTTGCCATTCAATTGTTTTTATGTATGAGAGTCTTTATTGACCATTGTTCAATGCAAAGAGGTGATTCACTGATGTGAGCTGAGGGCTGTGCAAATCTATGGATATAAATATGAATATCTAGAGTGCCTTCATTCTTAAGTCTTACTTGTCTCATTTGACAATGGGAAGTAATTGCAATTCTTCCTACTTTTGCTCACAGTGAAAATTAAACAAGATAAAAAGTAGTTGGTCTAACTGCTTATCAGTCCCTGACACCTTAGAAAGTCTAGATTAATAGTTTTGTGCTATACCTATTTCTAATTCATAGAAGAATTAACCATTTAACATTTGGTTTACTTGTCTCATGTACCTACTGAGTCACTGGAGTCTCTTGCAGGGCAAAAAAGTCTGCCTTCCTTATCTGTGAAAATTTAGAACATAGGCATAACTCAGTGCTTGGGACATAAAAGCATTATTAGTAATACTGATAAGCTTTATCTGTTGGGTGTTGCTTGGAAATCTACCAACAGCCTAGCAATTCACTTTGAGTAATTATGCTTTAAGGCCCTCAACCAGGCAACCATATGTTCAGATTACTCAATTACTACAGTGATGAAACTAGAACCAGAATTTAGGCCTATTTGTCTGTAAAATTGTGCAACATGATACTTGAATAACTGTCATATTATTTAAATATACAATAGAAACAAAAACAGAAGGAAGGCAGATGAATGAATAAGATGGATGGATGGATGGATGGATGGATGGATGGATGGATGGAAATAAGAGCCCATAAATAATGAGTACTTTTCTGTCATTGTAATATTTACTCATCTTACTATCTCCTTCACACAATCTTGAACTCGTATGTAGAGTGTGCAGCAGCATTTTATCCATTAGCCACATAGAAACTAAAATTATTTCATTTTTTTCTCTGAACTTGACATTCTTTAATGCAAGAATCATACCTCTTAGTTACATTGATATTACATGAAGCTACATTTGTTCTAACAAATACTGTTGCCCACTTAAGCTAAAAATAGGCAATAGAATAGCATTATGTATGTGATTATCAATTCTCCATTCCGACTTTTGAGATCTATTTAGTCATACTATGGTAGTTCCTTTGTAACCTCAGGAACGTCACCTAACTTCATGAGTCTTTCCTTGTATCTTTTTATAAAAACAAACAAATAGACAAACAAACAAGAAAACATTGCTTTTTGTTTTATAATTCCTTTTCTCTGTAAATATATATAGCTACTTTGTGGGTTCTTCATGGGCTCTTCTCTTATTCGTTTCCTGTCAATATCTTCTCTGGCTCAGCTCAGCTTCTGGTTCAACTGTCATCAACTATCTTTGCAGTCTATTAGCCCAGTTCACTTTCAACTCTCTCTTATTTTCACTCTTCAAAATCTCTTCTGTACTTTTCTCTAGCCCTCCTCTATCTTCTTTCTTTCTCTGACTTACTCTTTTGTCTCCTAAACTCTACTTCTGTTTGCTGCAGTTCCTCTCTCCACCTCCTTTCTCACTACTCTCAATCCTACTCTTTTCTCACTACACTTTTTGACTCTTAGCCTCTCCATTCTTTTTATATCCTCTCCTCTTCCCAAGAGCCAACTGTCACTAAAGAGCAAAGGTTCATTTAAAGAGCCAGGCACACAAAATATTTTATACTACACTTACTTATGGGACTTAGTACACATGGTTGAGTCAATAATATAAGTGAATGTTTTAGACATGGCTCTTCATGTCGAACACATTGAACTATTTTCTTTTGAATGAATTTTTCTGTGTACCTCTATTAAATGTTTTACTTAATCACAAGTAGCCTGAAATGTTAAGTGTAAATTAAATCACACATTAGAGCTTTATTTGTATGTTGGTACAGTAGTATATTTGTCATTATAACTAACTATCATCCAGTTATTTTGGGGAAACATGTAAGTATTCTAGTCATTCCAATAACGCTATCCTATCAATTTTTCCCATTAATCACATCAAGAACATCACTACAATTAAAGTGTATCACAGAATTCTAAACAGTCTATGATGGAGCTTGGATTCAAACTTATTTCTTTTTCAATCTAAAAGTGACCTTCTTTTAATATCTCTGGGAGGATCACTTTGAGCCTCAGTTTTATCTTAGCCTGCTATGAGGCACTGAAAGTTAAAAATACATTTGCTTTATTTCACAATCTCCACCAGTAACAAACAATAGCCCTAAGCCTGCTTGCATAGGCAGTCTTCTGGGAATGGCTTACTATTTTGCTATCTCAGATCAAATGCAACAGACACTGAAAGATGCCAAGCTGTGAAAGTTCCCATGGGACTTTGTGTTTACAAGCTAGTAACAGCTTTAACTTTGCATATGTAGACTTAAAACAATCCCTGACAGGTGAAATGTAGCTAGTGATTTTCTGTAATAGGAATCCTTATAAGAACTCATTTCAACCAGCATAAACTCCCAATCAGGTGCATGGCTTTCCATAAATGTCTGATATATGACAAAGTTGGACAAGTTGGATGAAAGTCTTATCAAAATTGTGTTTGAATGGTAAATATTCTTTAAGTCATAAAATTGCCTAGAATATAAAATATCTAGCTTTTCTGGGAAATAATATACTAGTCTAGTGGATGCTAGGGTTGTTCTTTTTCAAAAATCTTGAACAGTAGTAAATATGTCTAATTTTGTGGAGTCTGACTCAAATTTTAATGATACTTTGTACCTCAGACACAGATGAATGGAATAATACAAAGATATGCAAATAAAATAATGATATATACATATGTATGTATTTTATTATATGTACATGTGTATGAAGTACAAAATAAACGGTCTTGGGTAAAGTAATTTGGTTGAAGGTAAGGGAGAATTTATATCATAGCCTATTTGTGTATTTTTAATGAAAACACTTGAGAACTGACTACTTTGCAAACAATAGTACTTTATTTTTTCATAGCTCTACAGGCTGGACACTATAAGATGGAGATTCAGAAAGATTTAATGTCTAGTGAGAGCTTCTTTGTGCCTGCACATGGCACCTAAAATGCTGTATCGCCCAGATTAGAGAAGGTATGTCCTCTGATAGAAAAGGAGAAGAAACTGAACATTGTTCTAGCTGGGTTATGACATCTTAGTCCCAACCGTGAGGGTTCCACTCCCTTTGCCTAAAATCCTCCATAAAAGAAAAAGGTGGTGATTAAAGTTTAGGGATTTGAAAAAATATATTCAGATCAGAGCAAGTTATTTTCTTTGTTTTTAATTAATGATTGATAAACATTATAGAACCTCAGTCTCTTGCTTCTCTTTGCAAGCCCTTCCACACCACTCAGGCACACATGCGTGTGCGTGTACACACACACACACACACACACACACACACACACACACACACTTCTATTCCATTCTTTTCTTTTGGGGTAAATGCAGATCCATTGAAATGCTAGAGGCCAATAGAGGTACTCCAGCTTTAGGATAGAAGCTGATCCTCTCGGCTGAGGTACTGTAGAGAAACAAAAACAACAAAAAAAAAAACAGTCTGCTTTTCCTTGATGTTATTTCTGATTTCTGTTTCATGTCCTAGAATTTGCTGTCTTTGCTCTTCTATGTGCCAAAATAAGAATTCTAAGCTCTTAAATCTTGAGAATTTTCTTATCTTTATTTTGGGCTCTTTAATTTTATTTACTTTTTAAAGATTAGGTGGCACTACAAGAAGAAGCTTTAGACAAGGAAGTCATGTGTATCCATGGCTCAACAATTACCAAGCTTCGTGATCAAAGCATTTTCATGTAGCAACCCATGCAGATTATTTGCTAGAGTGTAGATTGCCTTCACTTTTAATAAAAAAGAGTTGGATTCACATCTGAGAAACCAAATGTCTAATAATTATCTCTTGTAGCACTAGATATTGGCAAATTTGATGTGCTCATCAACAACATTTGAACCTTTACTATCAGAGGTGTTTTATCCTTAGAAGTAATAGTGACTCCATTTAAGGGTGAAGGCAAGAAAATGAAAGGCCTAGAATTTGTGCCTAGTTCTTACATCAAAAGAAAACCTAGCTGTAATAGGATCAGTCAACACATATTTATGAAGAATACGATCAGATAGGATATATCAGATATTTACCTATCATTAGCCTAAACTCTAACAAAATAATATGAATAAAAAACTCTACCAAACAACCTGTACCTTTAATACTTTATTACATATTTTGTAATACAAATGTTCTTGAATTTGACAGAACAATACAAGCCAGTTAAAGCTGGGGTACAAATGTTTTCTTAGTAGACATAAATAGTTCACCCATATCTCAGGCTTTGAAGTATTGCTAATATGCATCATTTCTATTCTGAAGAAGTTTTATACAAATGCACACTACCAAGGTTAATAGCAGCAAGAAGAGAACAAACAGCTTAGAGGAATATAATATTATAACAAACAAAATGCACAGGGGTTTCAATCATCCCATGTAAATGTGATTGAGAAAATATAATCTTCATGATATAAAAGGCTTGATGTTTCTACTCTAATATAGAAATTAAAGATAAGATGCAATACACAATCATAATTTTGAGCTTTAAGAGATAATCATGATTTTTTGGGCCCAAAATATCTATTGCTTCTTTATTACCCATCAACAAGACCAAACTGTTTGGAGAAAACTGCTATCCTTTGGGATAAGCCTATTTTTCCAGACCACCTTTTCATACTTACACTACTGCTAAATTGGGCCTGCATCATAAGGCCTCATCTACTTTCTATTGCATTCCTACTGTATGTCAATATGCAATAGCCATTAACATCTGCACCTGCAAAGGTCTCTTCTGTTAAAAAGTCTAACAAGCAAGTGTTCTCTTCCAAAATATCCTAGAGAATAGCTTCCTCCTGCTAAGAATTCACCCAGGTATGATATTTCCTTGTTCTTCCATGTTCTTATCACACATCACTGTTTAAAACAGCCAATATAATTTGTGATCTGCTTCCCTGTGTGCCTCTTGAATAACAGATGTTATGAACCCTTATGGAGGACCTGTTCCATGCAGGTGCTAGAGCTGAAAACTCAACGGTGCAGGTGCTGCCAACAGAGATTCATCAGAAACTTATCAAAGGCTGAATTGTCAGAAAGAAAATATCTCAACAAGAAGTTCATCTTTACTAGCTACTTTGTGGTCTTCAGCAAAGTGTTTGGCTTCAATATCTATATTTTCTCCTTAGTAAAAATGAGACAAAATATATTGTACTTCTATATTAGTGCCTTTGCTATGAGTATGATAAAATTCTGTGCCCCAAAGCAACTTAAGGAGAGAGTGTTTGTTTGGCTTATGGTTCCGGAGTGTTAGATTTCACAATCTAACCGCAGGCAGCAGAAGCAGGAAGTTGATCGATCACATTTTATCTGCATACAGAAAGCACAGCAAGGCTAACCCTAGTAATAGTACTTTCTCTAATAAGGGTTTACTTCCTAAAGATTCCATAACCCTCCACCATAGACCGTGCAATCGACTGGAAACCATGTGGTCAATACATGAGACTATAGGGAATATTTCTTATTAAAACCACAACCTTAAGAGAGCAAGTGTGAGAATCTGGTGAGATTCATGAAAGAGTATTGAACACAATGAATGATGATTGCCACCATCATGTTAAATGTGATAAAATGGATGAGCTGGAGAGAAGGGGTAATAAGAGATGTAAAAGTGATTCTTATAACTATGTTGTGTGATTGTCATTTGTTAACAAATGTTTTGTTCCATGGACAGGCAGAGTGTTTATTAAACTGCGAATAAAACAGATCCTGTTTGCAAATTTGAACTTCAATTTTATCTATTAATTAGAGAAGATACAATAATACTCCTTCCTCCTCACAGGCTGTGGGGTATCTGTTGCCTCCAATAGCTTTGTTTGTTACACGTGAGTTTCATTGATTTTTTTTTTTTAAATGAAAGAGTTGATGGACCTATAAATAAAGATGGAACACATGTTTCAGTCAGCCTCAATGGGGAGCTATTAATGATCTTATTTACAGATAAGAAAAGGGAGAATCAAATATGAAATATCTTCCTTAGAATCAACCAGGCTAAAAGTGGTTACATTCAGAATTTCAGTTTGATTTCTTGGATCCCAACTCTACCAGTTTAGCACAATTAATGACTAGAAAATCAACAGATGATGGGACTGGATGCAAAGTCTGGCATAGGAGATGTGACCTATTCACTGCTGCCTTTTGGACTGTGGGATGTCTCTACACCCCCTGAGCTGATTTTTGGTGATGATGGGATATCTTTGTATATTCTCTTTAAAGCTGACATAGAGTTGTCACCCACTGTTTGTAAACCAGAGCTCACAGTACTTCAGGCTGATTCTCACATAACTCTTTTCTCTCACTAGAAAATAGAAGTGGAAAATAGATGTTTCTTATTATTTCTGTGAGTTTTCATATTCTATTCAATGTTGGACTCTCCTTTCATTCTCTCATGTGTATGTTCTTGTTTCCCCCAGAAAATATCCCTCCTGTGAACTAAAAAGAAACGTTTTGTGTTTTGCTAAAAGATGTTCCTCCTTGGTGATAGGAGAGAGGAGTAGTAGCCAGAGAAGGGAGAGTTTCACTTACCCCTCCCTTTTCTTCTGAAGTGAGTAATTCTTAAGGACCATGTGAGAGGCTATATAAGTACAAGAGCCTTGGAAAGCGCAACATCAAATATGAATGTATACCATTAAATAGGTCCCTTATAAACCAGATTTATGTAGTTCACTCTTACTATCTTTGTGACTCCTGGGACTTGTCTCGGTTACCATGAAAATAAAAAAACCGAAGAGAAGAAATGAGAAAGGAAAACCCTGATGTTTGTGATGCTTCATAAACATTATGAAAAACATAAGACACTTGCCCCTTCCCCTTAAGAATCTTATTCTATCAATGGCTATGATCTGTTTTGCAACATCTTTCTCTAGAAGAATTTCTTTGTAATAGAAGTGGCAGACAAAGACAGAATGTTAGAGGAGCAAGATCCAACCAAAGTGAACATTTCCTTGGTGTTTTCTGTGTTCTGAGTCATATCTGAAGTGCTTACAAAAGCACTCCATTTAGACGCTATTGTGTAGCATTTAGGTAGCTTACTTTATTTTTGTACTTTTTAAACATCTTATTTTTAACTTTGTTCTTTATTCTTGAGAACACACACAGAGACACACTTGAAAATATCATGAAATACAATCATGTCTAGCCCATCTTTTTTAATCCATCTACCACCATAATTCTTTCTGCATATTGCCATCACAGTTCATGCCCTTTTGTATAGCTGATTATATGTAATACTGCCCATATGAGTTTGAATGTGGGCAGGGCATCCACTGTAGAATGGGAATCCTATTGGTGGAAACATTCGCATTAATGAATGAGTCTCCCTCTTTCAGATAATGTCAGCTACAAATGGTTCCTCATTAATGGGTGGGACCTGGCGATCATCTAGCCCATCTATATCAAAATTTTGGCTGGCTTGATCTTGGGAAGGTCACACATGCTGGTAAACACAATTGCTGTGAGTTAATTAGTGTACTATTCAGGTCTTGAACAGAAGACAGCATTTTATGTGACTCCTCCCCTGATGCAATATTTACATTAATTCCATGTCCTCTTCTTTGATGTTCCCTCAGCCTTGGAGAAGTAGGGATTTGGTTAAAATGCTCCACTTAGGGCTAAAAATGTAGTCTTATTCTTATCCATAGCATTTGGCATCTCTCTGCTGATCGTTGTCCACTGCAAGAAGAAGCTTCTCTAATAGTGATCAAAACTCAGGTTTATGGATATAAATATAAATAATTAGGTAGGTGTGTGTGTGTGGGTGTGTGTTGTGGACATTAATGCAGTGAATAGAAACTATAGGAGGGTTTTAGATTTCCCTAGAACTAAATTTATAGACAGTAGGAAACCACCTAATGTGGGTGCTGAGAACAGAACTATAGGTCTCTGTGAAAGAAATATGTGTTCCTTACCCACTGAGCAATCGCTACAGCCCATACCTTTCTATGTTACAGATTGAGAAGCTAAAGAGTGAAAACCTGGGCTACTCAGATAACGAGAGATAGAGTAAGACACCCGGCCTAGGCCAGCACCCTTGATCTCAACATTATGTTTGATTCCCTGTGTAAGCTGCAAAACATCTAGTAATATGGCAATAACAAGCCATTTGAGAGTTAGAAATTGGAGAGTAAATAAGTGCCTGTCCTGAAATAAAGTATGCAATTAACTATTGATTGTCCTCCTCCAGAGGACAAGAACAAGGCAGGGGAGGGGGAGTGCAGGAGGAGGAGGACAAGGAAAAGACATGAATGTAGTAACCAAGAGAGACACATTTTTGAGGCCATTCCCATATCTGGGTATCTGGGGTCCAACAGTGGATGCTGAGTTGAAATCAGATTAAACAGATTTGTGAACATGAATCCTGTGATTGTATCTATGGAACACTGATATGTGGACTTAATTCAAAAGACATTGAGTCCTCTAAGCCTGACTTTGTAGTCAAAAACATTTAATTTCAATAAAAATATTCATGTATTTTTAAATTGCTTTACTGACATTTCTATGACTAGCATTATTGCTTGAATATTTTTAGCATATAGTAGAAGTGATAGTATGTAGAAAATTTTTAGAAACACAATATCTTCTTTCCACCAGAACCTGCTATAAAAATCACATCAAGAGAAAATGCCCATTGTTAGTTTAAAAACCCCATCCTTTTATATAGTATCTATGTATTTTTAAAAGATAATGACAGAGTAATTAAGAATACTTCCTAGAAAAAAACAATTAAACATAATAATGGTTTACTCACAACATGTCAAATCTCCAAAAATGGAGTTAAATAAAAGAGAAAATAACTCTAAACAACTCTAAAATCCCATCAACATTTTTTTAAAGTCTAAGTGAATTTTGCATGAATAGAAAAGCAAACCTATTCATGTTTTCTGTTTAGAACTAGATAAAATGTGAATAAAATGTTATTAAATTGCATTAGCTTTCTGGTAAAATCCCAAATGGAATGTTAAAGACAATTCATCAAAATGAAATTTGTTGGCTCAAGTAAGTATAGTCAACCTTTCAAAATGAATCTTGGATATTTTTAATATTTTTATAATACTAAAATAAATGTAAGTATATGTTCATAAATTAATAAGAGACTAGATGACTTTTACATTTAAATTCTACATTAACCATTCCCCACTGGAACAAGAAGTTTTTCTGATCATGGATGAGAGCAGCACAGATTTATAGCTATAAGTATACATGTGTAAAAACAGTTTGATAGCATGACTATTTAGCAAAAAAATCATTAATAGGTTCTCCCTTAGGGTCTATCATTCCTTTAGCCATGGGTTTCAACCATGTTTACAGTAACAAACATGCATTATTTCTTTGAGACCAGATCTCTGATCCAGTATAGTGAGGGAGTGGTTAACCTAAGAACAGTCTTGCCATAATTGTGCCAGTGGACAGATTTTACACAGAAGGTCAATATTGCAGCATGTATGGTCCAGAGAAGGGTAAGCTCATTGATGTCTCTTCTCCTTCACCCTTTTACATAGCAGATTTTAGCAATATGAATATTAGCCAGCAAAAATACAGTGCCCTGGCCATTTCAAGACTGATTTCTCCGCTCTCTGTAATCCAACTGTAGGATATCTTAACCTTGCTAAGGTGAGCAACCAAAACCGGTATGTGGTATGTTGATAGCATGTATAATTTGGGTTTCAACAAGATCTTTTTAACACATAACTCAGAGGTAGATAACCCATGCTTTCCTGACATGTAGATTTTTATTTAATAGTACAGGTGTTCTCGGAGCAGCATTCTTTAACAACGTAGGATACCTTTGTTTGAAATATATTACATATAAAATTATAATATTCATAACATATCACATATTATATACATAATATTACATATATATGTTTCTAACAGTGATACCCTACATTTTCATGTATGAACTAGTGGTATTTTATAAGGCATTTTAGTACATCCATAGTGTTGGTTAAGCTACCCCCTACCACCCTCTATCTCTTATTTTTTTCAACTCCCTTATACCAGCCTGGCCTAAATCTTTACTGTCTATAATGTCCATCTCCATTCTTTCATATTGCATGATTTATCCTATTCAGTGTGCTTAGAATAAATGATTCCAAATGCTCAGAGGCAGATGAAACAAGTCAGTTGTCTCCCCTCAATTCATAGACACAACTCCAAAGATCATTAAAGAAGAGAAAACAGAATAAAAGGGCCAGAAGGTAGAGTGGAGATGCTGTGAAATGTTGTTTTCTGGATAAGACACTTCTCATTGTACAAGTGAACTTGCTGTGGCTATGGCTGACTACACAAGACCTGTAAAAATTTTTAGATAAGTGGCCATCGGTTAGTGTTCACACATCTGTATGCAAATGGGCAGCACTAACATGCCTCAATGTGTTATTAAAAATAAGAGGATAAGAATTTCGGGGAAAAGTGTAAAATTGGAGATGATATTGGAAAAAGGGAGTGGGTATTGGGGTGGATATGACCAAGAATGCATATATGAGGTTTGCAAAACATAAAATAATTTAAATTCTCAAAAAGAGTTTAATGTGGAGACAGCAAACATGCAAAATGGACCTCCAATTTTTTTTGTTAATTCATAGATATCAAGAAAGATTTATTGGATCGATTTATATTGCAAACTATTTGAAAATTCTTTGTCTTAAACAGAGTTTTCTCATATTTAAATCTTATTTACCTTGTTTTCCTGATAGGTCAGTATCCATTGCTGACAGTAGAATGATCAGTTTTCAATATTATTTCTCCAAGTAAGATATATTGCAATACACATGCCATGAATCCTGTTTCTTCATCTGATTTCTTCATGGCACTCTCCAGAAAATGTTTGTAACCCAAAGGCAATTTGATTGCAAAGAACACTATGTCACTGAGTGTTTATTACCTTATGAAGTAGCTAAAAGTCAAAGCAAGACATTCACACCATAGACATTGTTACAGACTTCTTTCAAAGGTTAATTTCTTTCAAAATGCTGGTTCTACATTGAATGACCTCAATGTTCGCAGCACAGTTTATGTTTTCCCCTTTCACTTTTAATATTTATAGAAAGAACAGGGGCATAGTGTTTTCTGGGTAATAATTATCTTGTAAAATTTATATTTATGACCTCTGACACTCCTTTGGTCCATTTTCTCTACAGTACAAAACAAAACAAAGAAAATGTCAAAAAAACAAGACAAAAACAAAAAAATAAAAAATAAAATCAGAGATATTCTCTTCCTTAACAAATAGAACAAAAATGCTTTTCCAGATCACAAATAAACATCAAGCTATCTGAAGAATTTTGCTGCTGCTGCTGCTGCTGCTGCCATAACTAGATACTACAACTAGAGGCTTCATCAATTTGATTGATTTAATTGACTCAAAATGCTAGGGGCAGGATAGCTGGACCCAAATGCCACCAGTATTGGTTCCTTCTGAGCACGTCAAGCAGAATTGTGTTGTTGTTCATCCAGTTTCTAATGGCTCTTTGGCCATCTTTTACCTTTCTTGCTTTGGAGAAGTCTGACTCTTAACTAGCCTTCACCTTCACTGTTGTTTTACTAGTATGTGTGCCTTCATCTCCTCCTCTTTCTTTTATTTTCCTCTTCCTGTTTTCCATCCTTCATCATCTTTTAAATGAGGACACTGTTCAAGTTGGCTGGGCTCACTCTGATAACCTCATTTCAATATTAACAGCATTTCGAAGACTGTATCTAAAAACAAGCCCACTTTCTGAAATACTATATGTTATACTCCAATATATTCTTGGATGATGAAGATATAACTCAACCCACGATAGGATTAACAGTAAAATTTCTCAATGCGCTATTAAAAAATTAAAAAAAAAAATAGTGCCAACCCAATACCAGGCACCTAGTATTACCTTATTTAACCATTTGGACAACCCAGTAAGGTAGGTGTCATCTCTGTTTTAGTTAATAAAACTTACAAAGATCATATCATTACGGCCAAGTGGTTGGTAAACAGTGGGTCCAAGATTCAGGCCAGAGTAGAAAAATATCTGATTTATATGTTTACAGAAAATAGCTTGTGTAGCTTTCCATGGGATAAACTTTTCATATGCTAATTTACTTCTGTGTCTTCAGTACCCTAAATAATGTACAGCACAAATCTTGCTCACACTCATGCACACACATGTACATTGGGTAAATAAGAATAAGAGAAGCTGTGTAACTCAAAACTAGTCATGGAAGGAAATGATGTATTCTGGCTCCTAGGCATTAATAATAACCTGTTTAGGATGTGGCCTTCAGATAAAATGAAAAATGTTATTTTGTACTGTCATCAATTATGTTGCAATAGGGCAAGAATATTTTATGTGCTGCAAGACTTTCAATCACTAGATGCTTCCAGAGAAGGTCTATACCACCCATTGTATTTAAAATACAGAGATGAGTATAACAGCATTTATGACAAGAGTGTAGTTCTCAGCAGACATAAAGTCTATGCATGGGACACAAACCTAACCAAGTCATAAGAAATCCTGTAACACCCTCAAGGATGTCACCTGGATAAACCAAACTCTCGTTAAATGCTCACTCTTAACCTTAGTTTAAAAAAAAAAAAAAAATCAAAGCAGGGGCAGACTCATATTAAAGATGCTAGAAATTACTGTGAAAATAAACAACAAAAATAACAACAGATCAGGTTTAAGTTCCTTTTTAATCCTACCAAAATAAACACACACTAATCATATTGAAAAATACATATATATTAAGAAATTACATGACAAATGGTTGGATAGAGTTTTCAATGATATGAAGTGTGTGTGTGTGTGTGTGTGTGTGTATGCATGTGTGTGTGTGTATGTGTAAATGCTACATAAAAGTAATGACTTCAAGAATAAGTTAGTGAAGATAGTTTGCTGTATGCATGATCTTGTTAGATGTTGTTTCTTCTCCTGACCATTATTCAGAACTTTATTCACTTGTGCGTTATATACAGTTATTCAGTTTTCTTCCCAGTGTAAAGCCTTGGAATGCCCATCAGCAAAGACTTATGCTTTGGTCAGGATTCTCCAGAGGGGAGAAAAAGAAATCTATGCCTTTACCATCACAAGCATATGTCTATATTACAGAAGATGAGAAATAGGGATTTCAGCCTGATTAATAAGAGGACCTATAATCATCTATTGTCAAACTAAAGACCCTGGAATGCCAGTGGTGGATTCAGATTTAGTCTTAAGTGCTGAGAACCAGGGGGGTCAAAGGCAGAATAAGGGATGAGATGGCTAAAGGAATCTAAATGACTGTGGACTCCTGACTTCCACAAGTGTCTTAGAACTTTCTCACCACTGCAGTTGTAGCAGTCCATTCTACATCTGCATTTACTTGGTGTATAAATTACTCTCTCTATGTACAGTGATAGTACTCAAAGAAGGTATATTACAGAATGGCTGTTCAGTCACTTGTGTCACCAGATAAATGCCTGAGTAGGAGATAGACAGGAAAGCCTGAAATATGACAAACAGTAAGAGATGATAAAGAAAAACTCAATTTAGGACCCAAAATTCATAATTAAACTATCAATGTCAATGTAATATGTCTATGAGGTTTACATTATTTTATATATGATATAGTACTAAAGATTGTGAATAATTGGTTTACTGGCAAACAGGATTGTATTAGTTTTTAAAATCTAATTAAAACATACTTCCTTTTTGATGAATATTATTCAGATTGAAAAGGAACTGCAGTTCCAGGCAGCTGGCTGGGGATTACTCATGGCCCTGGTGTCCCCACAGGAGTAATTTCTAGACTAGAAACTCTTTCATTATATAAATTAGCCAAGAACCATAAGGCTGGGAATTGCTGCTCTGGCTCTTTAGATCAAAGTTAATGTCTCTGAGAATTCCAGTGCTAGTACTTGCTTTGTCCACACTTTATGACCCTGGAGACTAAACAGAGACATTTTCAGTGGGATTGGCTGCTGACAGGGCAATTTGTCCTTCCCTGTTTTAAAGGTGGGAAAATGTGGATGACCTGACCCTGAATGAACCACCACTAAGAAGCCAGAAGTTGGTGGGTGTATAACTCCTTGACAGATCTATTTCTCTACCATGCTCTTGTTTAGAGTTCTTATCCTAGGGAGAAGAAAAGGACACAGAAGTGTCCAAGGGTCTGACAGTGGTCTATACTAATCTGTAGGTAGATAGGAGCACAGGAAGGTGGTTATGGGAATCTAATGACTTGTGAGGGTTCCTAGATTTATTGCATTGATAATACTACATTTGCTAAGCCAGAATTCCCTTGTCTCAACTGTCTTTACTGCTTCATTAAAGTTTGTATAAATCTGAGTTTTTGATCTTAGCCATTCTGACTGGTGTGAGGTGGAATCTCAGGGTTGTTTTGATTTGCATTTCACTGATTACTAATGATGTTGAACATTTTTTAGGTGTTTCTCAGCGTTTTGAGTTTCCTCAGTTGAGAATTCTCTGTTTAGCTCTGTTCCCCATTTTTTGATAGGGTTATTTGGATCTCTGGAGTCTAGCTTCTTGAGTTCTTTGTATACCTTGGATATTAGCCCTCTATCAGATGTTGGATTGGTAAAGATCTTTTCCCAATCTTTAGGTTGCCATTTTGTCCTATTTACAGTGTCCTTTGCCTTACAGAAGCTTTATAATTTTATGAAGTCCCATTTGTCAATTCTTGATCTTAGAGCACAAGCCATTGGTGTTCTGTTCAGGAACTTTTCCCCTGTGCCCATGTGTTTGAGACTTTTCCCCACTTTCTCGTCTATTAGATTCAGTGTATCTGGTTTAATGTGGAAGTCCTTGATTCACTTGGACTTGAGGTTTGTACAGGGAGATAGGAATGGATCAATTTGCAATCTCCTACATGTAGACCCCCAGTTGAAGCAGCACCATTTGTTGAAGATGCTGTCTTTTTTCCACTGGATGGTTTTAGCTCCTTTGTCAAAGATCAAGTGACCATAAGTGTGTGGGTTCATTTCTGGGTCTTCAATTATATTCCATTGATCTACCTGCCTGTCACGGTGACAGTAGATGTTGTTGAGGATGTGAAGAAAGAGGAACACTCCTCCATTGCTGGAGGGAATGCAAGCTGATACAATCTCTCTGGAAATCAGTTTGGAGGACCCTCAGAAAAATGAACATAATACTACCTGAGGACCCAGCTACTCCACTCCTGGGCATATACTCAGAAGATGCTCCAACATGTAATAAAGACACATGTTCCACTATGTTCATAGCAGCTATATTTATAATAGCCAGAAACTGGAAATAAGCCAGATGTCCCCCAAGAGAGGAAAGGATACAGAAAATGTGGTACATTTACACAATGGAATACTACTCAGCTATTAAAAACAATGACTTCATGAAATTCGCAGGCAAATGGATGGAACTTGAAAATATCATCCTGAGAGAGATAACACAGTCACAAAAGAATGAATATGGTATGTACTCACATACCATATAAGTGGTTATTAGCCCAAAAGTTCGAAATACCCAAGAGTCACTTCACAGCAACTGTTGGACTGAGCGTGAGGTCCCAGATGGAGGACATGGAAAAGGGACTGAAGGAGCTTAGGGAGTTGGAAGCACCAGGGAGGGAGCAACAGTGGCACCTGGCCTGACCTCTCAATACTCCCAGAGACTGAATCACCAGCCAAAGAATACACATGGAGGGACCCATGGTGCTGGCCACATATGCGGCAGAAGGGGGTCTTCTTAGACATCAAGGGGAGGAGAGACCCTTGGGCCTGAGGGTGTTAGATGCCCCAGTATAGGAGAATGCCAAGGAGGGAAGATGAAAGTGGATGGGGGGGAGGCCATACTCCCATAGTGGCAGGGGGAGGGGGGAGGGAATGGGGAGGTTCCAAAGGGAAGAACTGGAAAGAGGGATACATTTCAAATATAAATAAAGTATGAAAAAAAAAGTTTGTATAAATCTGAATGACATATTGCTTTCAGTCATTATAAATAGTCCTATTGTTTTCCTGACAAAGAAATAACCCCAAAGATTCTTCTAGTTGAAGAGCACATCTTAACCTCAGTCTATATTTCAAACACCTCATATTCTCGCTCATTTTATTCTTCTGCCTTCCTATTTCAGATATTCTTGGAAGGAAAAAGAGATAATAATAGCAGTTGGATGTTGACTGAGTACTTAGAACATTGTATATGTTTTTGTGTGTCTGCTTGTAATTCCCTGAATGAGCTTGTAATATCCCTAATTTGAATCTAAGAAATTAAGCTTAAGGGATATGATCAATATTACTTCTTCAATGGGGAAGTGGGGAAACTAAAAGTTATCACTTGATATATAGCTATAAAGTCTAGGATTTTAATAGTCCATTGTTTGTAATCCCCACATTGTAGGAAGAAGCCTGCTCCTCCTTTCCCAACATAATATAATTAACAAAGCCATTGCCCTGACAACAGGTGCCTGCTTTCCATTTAATTTACTGGGCCAGCTCTGACCAGGTTATCAAAACCAACTATATCTTTTTCTTACCTTGGAATCCTCTAAACTACCTCTTTCTGAATAACTCAGGAGTGGTTATTGTTCTGATTCTTCTGGCTTCTAAAATATGCCAGATGGTAAATCCTCTGAATTTGGTGCTTTATATTATTTTTCAACCTAATAAATGTATGATGAATAAATAAAATAGCAGTGAAGGGTTCCAAATTCTCCAGCACTGTTTATTTTGGCTCTGCATTTACAAACACCCAAATGTTCTTCTACAGAAAATATTTTACGTGCAGTCTGATCTACATTAAGATGCAGTGTTTTAAGGTAGGCATGGGTTTTACAATGACAATAAAGGGCATTTGCAGAGATGACTATTAAACTCACTAAGGGTTTTGCTTGCTGATTCTAGAACAAGATGAACCAGGATAGCACCTCTAGGCATAACACTGCATTACCTATGCTGTAAGAACACAGGCCAGAATATAAATGGCTTGAGTGTGTTTTCTTCCACAGAGGAGCTGTATGCCAGGTCTGATTTCTTTGTATTATAACGGAGCAGAGACACCTGTGCCTATTTTGTAAGCTTTTGAAAACTTAACTTGGGGAACAAGTCTATGGAGGAAACTTGTTCTTTTCATCCTTGAAGATAGTGCTTTGGTAACAATGTAGCTTCCAAATTATGACTGCAACATCTGGTCTGGGCTAGTCAAGAGAAAAAATTGAAGAATGCAGTGTGCAGCCAGCAGAAAACTTAAAGCATTTCTGATTTCATTATTTCTTGTAGAATGAACGAGCATATATTTTACCTCTTAACATGCACATTTTCTTAAGACATAACTTTTAGAATATGAGTATAGACTGTTTCTAATATCTCAACGACTTCAGATAATGCTCACTATTAACTAATAGGGATCATAATGGAAAAGTACAGAGGAAAATGAAAATATGCTCATTCTGTCTAACATGACAATGATCATAGAACAAAAATAGTATGTCAAGCCCCAAATGAAGTGCTTTGTATATAGCATCCCACTTAAATAACACAACCCCCTTGCTGCACATATGCCTCTTGGAGTTCTAGTTGGAATACGAGGAAGTCAATGCCAAGGTATTCTTTTGCCTGTTTATTCCCACATCTATTTCCTACTTTCCCTACCCCACTGAGACAAAGTTTCTTTATGCAGCATTTGCAAATTTCTCTGTAGACCAGGCTGGTCTCAAACCCACAGAGATCCAGATGTCTCTGCTGCATCCTAAGTGCTGGAATTAAAGAGTTGTGCCACTCTGCCCAATTATTTTCTACATCTTCATATCTGAGCTCTAGGCTTTAAGAAATTACATCCCTCCGGTCCTCCTATAAATCCCTTTATGACTGATGTCATCTCATGGAAAACATTACAGGGAAATGATATGGTAGGAGGAAGGGAGGGGGTAACCATGACCATGTTACTATGTCAGCAGAGACTCTGGGGATCCTGCTTCTCCTCCAAGTGCCAGCCTCTCCCCTGGACTCCCATGATACAGACTTCTCCTTTGGCCCTTGCAGCCATAGAGGAGATTGTGATTTGTGCTGTCTATCTTCTCAGAAGTCACACTGTTCATCATTGTCATCAAGCTACTAATATCTTCTGTGCAATAAACTCTTTGCACTTAAAGCCATTTCTGCATCAACTGCCACAGCAGATTTCCATGCCTCAGGCCATGCAGACAGAGGTTAAAAGCACACATTTTCATGCTTCTTCCTACAATTTCAAAGCCATGATCCTAACCACTGTACTTTCCTTTCTATCATTTCAATTTAAAAATAATCAAAGTTTTTTTTGTGTCTATGTGTATGAGTTTTCCTAGTGGTTGTCAAGTTCATTTGGTAAGATTTGATTGAAACTAATGCTTTGAATGGTAAAGTTCAGTGCTGACTCATCCATTTTTATCATGGAAAGCCAACAGTGCTCTGAAGTGTGAGCATTGACTCCCACCAGTATCAGGATGACCTGGAAGCATTTTAGAAATGCAGAATCCTGGAACTCACCAGCATGTTCCAAGATGATCCCAGGTATGATTGGGAGAGCCAATAAAGTCTAAGAAACACAGTACTAAAGAACTTGATTTGATGGGTCAGAGTTTAAAGTTAAGAAGTTGAGAGCATCTATTGATTTTGCAAGGGAAGCTTACAGTCACTTGTATCTCCAGTTTGTGGAGCCTATTGTCTTTCTCTGGCCTCTACAGATACAAGAACACATATGGTACACATACATATGTGTAGGTACTCACACACACACACACACACATTAACAATAAATAAATTGTTTAACAGCTCCCTCTTTTTAAGAGCTAAAGTGAGGTATCCATGATTTAGAGTATTTGGTAGTCTTCCAGAGAACTGCAGTTTAGTTCCCAGTACCCACACCTGACAGCACAGAATTAATTGCCTGTAACACCAGCACAGGGGAATCTTCTGCGCAACTTCTAGACAGCTGCACACATGTGCATATGCCCATATAGAGATCCCTACATGTAAATACTTGCATATATAAGCATGTAAATGATGATAAAATAAATTCTCTACATTTTTTATTTGAATAAAACCTACGGTAAAAGTGTCCTGACAGTATAAAGAATAGCAATGTTTAAAAAATAGTTGTTTATAAATCTTTGTTCTTCCAAGTTTTATAGTCATTGCATTTCAGACCATAGCTCAGTTAATGAGTAAGACTTCTTCCAAATCCTGATTGTTAGTTCAATTTTGTCTTTAATTTAACTCGGAAATTATAAATTTTAGTTAGTATTAAAGGCTAGCCAATTGGAACATTATTCTTGGAGCAAAGAGTGAGGTCAGTTGCAAAGTAAAAGAAAAGGCTTTCTGCTCTTTTCTTGAATACAAGGCTATTCTAGGTGGCTTTAGTTTGCCTCTATGAGCAGATTGTTGGCTCTCTGTCAATTTATGTAGGATGCCTCTTTTCTACTTTCTCATTTCTTTGCCTAATTCCAGCTCACTGAGGACCCTCATTATGGCTTCAAAATTCACCAAAATGAGATATCATCATAACACCTGCCTTGCTCCAATCCTCCTCTTCACAGCATAGGCCATTTTCACAGTGAGTTTTGAAAATAATGGATTTTAATTCAAGCTAATGAGTGGATAACTAGTCACTTAAACACCCTTAGGAGAGTTTCCTTTTTACTAATGGGTGGTTGTTAGCTCAATTTTATTTCTAATTTGTAGAATTTGATTGAATGTAATAAGGAGAATAGTTCAATGATACAGAAGTAACTAGATGATGGGGCCAGCTGTCATCAGGACCACAGTGTTACAGTCAACAGCCATTCACTTTCCTTGGTAGTCATAGTATTTCTCTTTCAGTGACTGTGATTTGTTGCTGTTACTCCAATAGTAACAGTGCTAATTGGAGTAGGCCAAAGCTTTCTTGTCTGAATATGTGAAGTCACTGTAAGTCCACATTATCTATAATGGTAAAGTTGTCTGATTCCCTTCTCTATTAATTATCCAATGTCCTGCAACAAATCATTCCACACTTAGTGTCTTGAAATCACAAGCGTTTATTATCCTTACAGATTTAATACATGATTTAGGTGTTTCAGGCTCAGGATGTCCAGTGAAGTTTCTGTGAGCAGACTCAAGAATCAATTAAATCCTTGACTGAGAGATCTAGTTTACTTTTGAGATTGCTGGAAGCTCTCTGTACTTAACAGAAAATCCCCATGAGCACGTGACCAGAGCTAACCAGAGCTGTGGCAAATGTGGAAGCTGGCTTACTTCAGGACACACTGGCCACATATGTGACAGAGGAGGGCCTTGTTGGCCATCAGTGGGAGGAGAGGCCCTTGGGCCTGAGGGTGTTCGATGACCCCGTGTAGGGGAATGCTAGGGAGGGAAGACAGGAGTGAGTGGTTGAGTGGGGGAGCACCCTCATAGAGGCAGGGGGAGGGGGGATGGGTTAGGGGGTTTCCAAGGGAGAAAACATTTGAAACGTATATAAAGTAAATATCCAAAAAACAAAAATAAAAAAGTAGATAATAAATTAACTGTGATTTAAACATTTTACCATGTATGTGCGTATCAAATATTAGATGACATATCACAAATATGAATACTTTTTATAAATTTTAAATTTATTAAGAAGCATAAAAAGAGTATAAAAGATTAAATGATGAAGAGAAGGTTACAACCTTCTTATAACCTAGTTTTCCAAAAGCCATCTCCACGTTCAGCCTTGGTCAAGTAGAGGGGCATTGCATTCTACTCCTTTAAGATGATCAGACACGTGTAGGCATATCTATAAGCCACCACACACACCTAAGTCCGTGTGCAGGATACCAGTACTTTCTGTAAGATTTGAATTTGGTGGTGCATGTATAACTCTATGTCATCATATAGTAATAGTACTTAGGAGTCAAGGGAACTGTGGTGAATCGAAGATCTTACTGTTTCTAGCAATATATTTTTTAAAATGGCATTTTTGGATTTATTGACTAGAAACTTTTTTCATTCATTTTTTTTTTCAGAGAATTAAGAATGTGGATATTTATTCTTTATACTTGTTAAGGCTTGTGTGATGCTCTAATGACATAACAGGTTTAAAGCACCTTGGGACTTTCCAGGGCAGCATCCCTGATGCTAAGGGCCTGTTCCATCTCTTTTGCTTTTTGTATCTTATTTACCTAGCTCAGATTTGGGTGGGAGGGTTCTATAAATTTCCTGTTTTCTCTAACACCGTAGTGGCTAAGCCTTTTATGTTCAACTTGTCTCCCCATTGCTTTAAAATCTCTTTTAGTATCTACAGTTTTGTCTCTAGGATATAATTAAATCATCCAAGAATTATATTCAAGGTCCCAATGTTATGTCACCGAATGAAATAGAAAAATACACTCATGGAATGGGTAGGCCATATACCTGAGTCCAGTTTACTTGTGGATTGATTTTGATCAGTACAACCATAAAGAAAATTGAGCTTATACCATCTAAATTACCATGTTGTTCTGGGAATTCAATGATTTCAAAAAGCAGTAGACAAAGGGTAACTCTTCAAACAGTGCCTGTACTCACCAGAAGCTCTGGGTACTCCTTCTTTCCTACCTATAAATCTTGGTTGTGCAAGCAGGAGAAGCCTGTAACAAAAGCATCCTGATAAATTTTCAATGTGCATGTTGAACTCTCCCCTCTCACCCTGTAGAACTTCCTGGCGGCCTTACATTTGTGTTCTATCGGTAGTTCTCACGAGCCAGAAGGTTGGAGAATGGCTACATCTCAGAAAGGCCCCGAGAATAATGTGTCTTAATAAAGATTTGCAAAGACACAACCTTTTGGTTCTCTGAGTTGAGTTGTTACAAGAATAATAAAGAACAGACTCATCAAGATATAAACTTTCTTCTGAATAAAAAAGCGATCAAATCCTTTCAAAGGGGGATGTGTCCCTGAAGTACTGTGATTCTCAGGAAGTTACCTAACATTGCATTTCAGTTCCTTCTTTCATGAGTTCTCTTCTCGCCTCTTCCACCTTGCCTCCAAATAGCACATTCCCAACTACTCCCCCCTTCCCCTTCCTTTACCCCTCCTCTTTTTTCCTCCACCTTCTCCTCTCCCACTTATATCTATACAAATATGTGGACTTACAATATGTCTACATTTGGTGCTTTTTTAATCTCAGTTTTTACCTTAATTCCAAGTGGAAGATGTGGTTTTTTAATTAATCATAGACCATCATCATTTATCAAATACATAAAACAGCTGCTCAACATCTCTGTTGTCACTAACATTTTTAAAAAATGTGTATTTGTGTTATTGAACCCATGTCTTTCAAAAATTCTCTGTTTCCTCACTGCTAGGTCCAAACAGGCAGAAACAGCCTTACAGATGAGAATGGTAAGAAATAAATCTCTAAGTGGAAAACACAAGAAAATATAACCATTTAAAATACTTTCACACACAAGTCCTGCTGCCACCTATGGCTACACGACTCTCAGGCTTAAAGCACCATTGTTTTGATTGATGTCCATCTACCAAGAACAGAGACATGGATGGCATGCTTAAGTTTGACATTTAAACAAGATGAAGTTCAGGACAAGTACATTCCGGAGGGAAGAGCAGAAATACACATGTATAAGAGACAAAGCATTCTCTTTCCCTATAGGGCCTTATAACTTGGAAGTGTAGCATCATTAGATAAAACATCTGTGAATGTAGCTGAAAACTAGATGTTTTCCTTAGTGGCTAACAAAGACATTTGTAAAATGATTTATCAAGTCATGTTTTCTGTTTTGCTTAGAGGACAAAAAAATGAGAGATAATTTTAAAAGGTAAGTTGGAAAGCAGATGGCAGATTTACAGTAGTGAAATATGTTCTAATTCCATTTTCATCAGGGGGTAGTGGTATGGCCTTTAACATGATGCTTCAGCTCTCATTTTATTCTGGGAAGCATGGTGATGATTTATTTATATTTCTTTCTTCCTCTTCCTCCTTCTCCTTTTCCTCCTCCTCCTCCTCCTTCTCCTCCTCTTCCTCCTTCTTCTTCCTCTCTCTCTCTCTCTCTCTCTCTCTCTCTCTCTCTCTCTCTCTCTGTCTCTCTCTCTCTCTAAGACTGAAAGAAATTGGATAAAGACAGTACTCTGTCATGGAACAATAATACCATACTTTCTTCTGTGTACATAAAGTACAGAACCATTCATTTTACCCAAGTAGATGTCAGATTTAACTCACTATTGTATCAGAATAATCCTTCCCTGACAAGCTCAGTATCCTTCCTACATAAGTCTGTCCCTCCTATGAGTCTTTTATCTGCTCTTTGGAAGCAGCACTCTTGATGCCTTGCCTACTACACTTGTGCAGGAGCAGGAAGGTTTTGCAGGAAGGAAAGTGATTACTGCAAGCATGACTACAACACACTACATAGGTTGGTCATATCCCTAGTATTTGTTTATGATTGTGTAGTTCAGAAAAAAAAAAAACAAAAACAAAACAGTTCCCTTGACAGCCAGTGAAAGGAAATAAAAGCACGAAAGAGGTTACCTAATAAATATTACTAACCAGCACCTTGTAAGGTACAGACTGCATTTTGCCTAGTGGCAGGTCAGATCACTACAGAGAACAAATTAAAGTTTTAGCTTCAGATTAGACCTCCAGCCAAAGACGATTTTGGTGGTGTCACAACTATGACTCTAATAGAATCAGTAAGCAGGTGAGTCTACTGAAGAGCAAATGACTGAGGTACAGGAAATGAATCATCCTAGCAATGATCAGTGAAAAACAAGAGGGCCTGTTTGCTATAGCTAAAGCATCTAAAAGAAAATACTGTCACCATTTTTAATGCTTTTTATTGGTCTTTGAAGTGGCACTATAGAACACCTTTAGGTCTACAATTAGAATTACAAATGAACTAAATGAAATGAGATTTTACTTTCTAAATTTAGAAGCATTTCTTTTGATATACCAGAATTCATATACTTTATCTGTATATACACAAACTTGCATACCAGATATCAAGCAAAATTGTAAAGTAAATAAGGTCGTATTATCCTAAGTAATCAGTGTTTATACATAAAATAATGTACAATATCACTATATCATTTAGTGTCTAGATTAGTTTCTTAGACTGCCATTGCAAATTTGATAAATCCCACCACCGAAGTTTATCTCTCACATTCATTTGTCACAGTGATATATTTTTCCAAAGATCCTTGGAAAGGGACTTCCTCTTCATAGATTATTATAGTTGTTAGCAATCTTTATCCCTTCTTGGACTATAGATGTATTACTCTGATCTCTGACTCTATTTTCCTAAAACTTTTTCTCCCATGTTATGTCTTCAACTGATCTATAGGCATATCAGATACAGACTTTAAGGATTATTATAATGAAATAGATGCTCATCTTAACTGATTATGTCTGTTACTATCTATTATTAAGGGTCTAGCCACATTTTGAAGTTGTGAGTGAACATGAATCTTATAGGATAAGTTGCATCACAAAATAGTGCTGCTATGTATTAGACAGAGAAATATATATTATAAAATAACAAAATGCAATGCTAAGTTATAATTTATAGGATAAACATATAAGTATATACAATGCAATATATAGAACTGTACATGTTGAAGTACACTTGATGAACCAGTATAAATGAGTCTTTGATGGTTAACTTTGTTAAATTGACATAACCTAGAATCATCTTGGAGGAAAGTGTCAATGTCTACATTGTGTAGGCCTTAGGATGTTTCTGTGGAAGACTGTTTTAATTGATGTGTAAACCAACATAGAGGGGTCTGAATTTTATAAATATAAAGTTATCAGTCTAACATAAGCAAGCATGTATTGATTTTTTTTTCTTTCTGCACTTGACTAAGTATGTCATGTGACTGGTAGTTTTCAGTTCTGTCTTGACTTTTCCATTATGGTGAACTTTAACTGGGATTTACAAACTTAAATAAACCCTTTTATTGCATAAGTTTCTTTCCTCAGAGTATTTTTACAGTGAGAGAAATGAAATGTTTAAATAATTTCATCAATTTGTTGATAGTACAATTATGGTTGCATTATTTCCCCCTTTCCATTTCCTCCTTCTATAGCCTCCCATGCACTCAGCCTTGTTCTCTTTTAAATCCATGGCATCTTTTTGCTGTAATGCTTGTTACATACATGCTCTCTCTCTCCCTTGCTCTGTGTGTGTGTGTGTGTGTGTGTGTTTTCATGTTACTAAATACATATATATATACACACAAGTTCAGTTTCTATATTATCTTTATGGATGTGTGTTTGAGCCACAGTTTCAGGTATACTCTGGTGTTGCACTAAACTGCTACCCAGAAGATTCTGTCTGATTATCATTCTACAGCTACCAGAAAAAAATCAGAGATAATAGAAATCAAGGTTTGTTCCTTCAAGTGCAACAAATTTAAATGGAGATAACAGATGGCTTCAAATAATTTATCTGAAATCAATCCTAAAAGAACAATTAGGAGCAATCTGGTTAGTACTGATAAGATTTTGGAGATGTAAATGGGCTAGTTTTAAACAAGAAGGAACTCATTAAGAAATATCTGACAACAGGTGAGATAACAGGTCTCAGAAAGTTTTAGCAGGCCATAAATCGTTCAAGAAGACATACTTAAAGCACATTTTATTAAGTTTATCCATATTCAAAATTTTCCCCTGTGATTTCTGACCAAGGAGAAAAAAGTTGATCAAAATATCCTCATGATTTATGAGTAAATCAAAAATAGGAGAGAATGTCACCTCTATGAGAGTGTTTTATCTTTAATAACAGTATGAGCTAGAGAGATGGATACCTGGTACTGCCTTCTACATGTGCTCATTTATATAAGACCAGAGTTTGGATTCTAGCATCCAGGTTTGGTAGATCATAACCACCTTTGACTCCCACCTTTGATTCTACAGTATCTGAACCCTCTGTCCTCATGGACACGAGCACTCACACGTACATATTCCCTCTACAAATAGACACAAACACTTACAAATAATTTTAAAGGTTAAAAATAAACCAACAATAATACTGTGTGGAGAGTTGATAGTTTTAAAGCCCTTATGAAATAATCCCATAGAAAAGGCTATATAAACTACTCTGAACTAGACCTACGTAAAATGTTTCAATGATTGATGGGGAAGTGAATCAGATAATTCTAGAGGAAGATACAAGGTTTTATGATGAATGGCAAATGCCTTTCTATGCCACCAGCCCTGTGCTCTCAGGAGTAATAGCAATGCAATTCAAATTCCACGTATTTCTTCAGAAATATTCCATTGTTATATCAAAGCCAATAAGCCTCAAAGTGCCTTATCTTTCTCCCCATGGCTGCTTTGCATTGTTTTCTCATCACTTTTCATAGGAGCACCAATTCAACACTGACTGATAAACTCATCTCCACTGTCATTCCTCTTTACTCTGCCTCTCTAACTCTTCCAACTCTTTGCTTTCTGTCTGTTCCTATCCTGGATGCCGTACTAACATTAACCTTCTCATATCCTGTGTGCAACCTATGGCATTTTTCTCACTGTCAACCTATGAATCAGGACTATACATTACTGTTTCTCTATCAATTCACACTATTTTCTCTGAATTAATTTTGCTCTTCTTCATCATGACTGTCACTTAGCAACATTAGATGAAAAAAATAGCCTCTTCTAGAATAGGATAACACTGAGGCAGCATACTGTCAAATGACCAAAGTTAACTACTTCTGTGTGTCTGAGGCTGTTGCAGATAGAAACTGTGTTCTACCTACCAGACAGATATTTCTTCTTCTGTAGGGAAGGGGACCTGTGAATCCCAATAGGAAGAAGGTCCTTATTCCCTGCTGTACTTTAAGAAGCTCAAGATACATGGTGATGTTATCCAGTATTTTCTTAGGTCTCTTCTTTCTCAAGCCTCTCTCGATGGCTTTCCTGTGGATTTCATGAGTCTATATGCTTCCAAAGAAGTCTTTAACTCTTTACCAGATTAAGCTGTTTAATATACAGTCACCTATTAAATGATAAAAGGTTTTGGTTTTAGGATCAGAAAAGTGTTTATGTATATGACATTTGATATAGAGCATGGGTGATTGATATAACATTATCAATTTTTTTATAAATCTATTCCTTATTAGAAAAGAGTTATAGAGTGATTACTATATGCAAAGAGTTCATTTTTAATCTTTGAAATAAACCTTCAGTGATAGTTTCATGTCTCCCTTATGAGACGATGGTCATTTTGTTTAGAGGAGCAATACTCCTATTTCCCAGTCTTCAAAATACCTCACGTTGTCCACAGAATAAGTGTCCACTGTTCCTCTTAGTTTGGCACAAGAGGTCTTACATAATTATTTGTTAGATAGAATTCTGACATTAAACTTCTCATTTTACTGCCACATTAACATTTTATCAGTAAAAAATGCATTATAAATACACATAGACACACCACACATACACACAGAGAGAGAGAGAGACAGCGAGAGAGAGAGAGAGAGAGAGAGAGAGAGAGAGAATAGGTTTGTCATATGTTTCTGCCTCTAATAATAAAATACTGCCTAGTGCAAGGTAATTATCTCCAAGCCAGGAACAGAAACTACATGTCAAGAGTGGTGGGCACAAATATAAGCTTATGGGTCTTTAGTGACACTATAGAGTCAGTCTTAAGTTGTGTGATTACTATTTCTTCTTATATAAGAAAAATAATAATGATACAAATACAAATCTGTTGAAAGCAGTTTAACATAGCTAAATGCAACCGTAACACTGGCAAAGTGAAATTAACGAATTTATACAAACAAATACTACATAATTACCTAATGTTACAAAAATAAATACTCCTGTATATAATGAAGAAATGTAGATTGGCACCCTTGTTATTTGGTGATGGCTTTGTCTGCTTATGTCTATGTTCTTAAGCAACAATGAAATAGTTCAGCCATTCAAAAAAAATAAGATATATTAAACATTTTATAAAACGAAATCATGAAGCACTTTAGCATAAACACTACATAAATCTTGTTAGCAGGGATTACATTTTTGTTCTCTCATGAATTGTTTTTTTTTAACTTTTAACTTTCATGTGGCAGTATTAATTTTCTATCTTAATTCTGAGAACTTTCTATGCTTTGTATAATTGTGAAATAATGAGTCTTTAAAATCTTCCTAATAAATTTCATAGATATAAAGAAGTGTGCATATTCAATGTTGTCACCTCAGCAGACTGTATTCTTACTTAAGAAATACTTCTCAAATCCTTAAAACCTTGAGGACCCTACTGGAGCAATGCCTGCAGTCAGCCTCGGATCCTTACAGATTGATTTAAAAGTGGAAGTAAAATGACCATATGCCTAGATTCAAATTTGGGCAGATTTGATTTCAAATTGTTCTGAGGAGTTTCTAAAAATAAAATTATCAACAAAATGATGAAGATTTATTATAGTTAGACAAAATAGGAACACCACATGTTAGACCTCAACTCCTACCACTTAGAACTTAACATCCTGTGAGACACTCACGCCATACGCTCTGTCTTCCTGTCTACATGACTTTTCTTTACTCTGTTTTGTGACTCAGTGTTGCTCCTTTATCTCTCTTCCTCCCTTTTTCCTATCCTCCTTCTACTTCTTTGCTTAGGATTTTCCTTTCCTCTATCCATTCTTACAAATCTGTGCTTATCATCCTTGTGAAGGATTTTCAATGAAGTCTCCCCAGTGTTTGCCGCCTCCTTGTTTGGGTTCTGTATCATGTTGTATCCTCTTAATGTCTTCATAGATTTTTTTTTTGTCTTTTTCTAAATTGTGTTACATACCAGTAACAATCAGGAAAGATGAGGTTATTCAATTTTTACAATCTGGAGATTCTATTCTACCCCAGAGAATTTCCTCAATAGGCATACAAGAGACATAAAGAATGAGAAACAGCAATATTTATAGTTCATACATTTATGGTCATAAAATGTTGATATCACTTAAATATCAGTAAAAGAAAAATAGTTCTGTTTCATTAAAAATTTAATTTCTACTGAGTAAATATTGAAGTATAACTTGTGTAACTATGTTGAGAAATCCTCAGTTATAGTGTTAGATTGTCACAGCAAGTTGCTAAGTAATACATATAGTATAATACTATTTATGTAAATGTTTAAGTATATGAAACTGTTACTATAACTCAGTGCAACATAAAATACACAGAAGTGTGACTATTTTCTTGGAATTGACATCCCTAGATGCAGGAACATGCTGGGACCACTTCAGTTACAAGTTGGGTGTTCAATGCAATGCAGATGTCATTTCCCTTACATTAGCGGTCAATTCTTTTATTTATTTATTTATTTATTTATTTATTTATTTATTTAATTTTTGATACTTTATTTACATTTCCAATGTTTTCCCCTCTCCAGGTCTCCCATTTGGAAACCCCTATCCCATCCCTCCTCCCCCTGCCTCTATGAGGGTATTCCCCCACCTACACACCCACTCCCATCTTCTCTCCCTGGCATTCCCCTTCACTGGGGCATCGAACACCCTCAGGCCCAAGGGCCTCTCCTCCCACTGATGACCAACAAAGCCCTCCTCTGCCACATATGTGGCCAGCAACATGGGTCCCTCCATGTGTATTCTTTGGTTGGTGGTCCAGTGTCCGGGAGCTCCAGATGATCTGACCAGTTGACATTGTTGCTCTTTCCATGGGGCCGCAAACCCCCTCATCTCCTTTGGCCACTTCTCCAACTCCTCCATCTGTGACTCCGCGCTCAGTCCAACAGTTGCGGTGAATTGAATCATGGGTGTTCCGAACTTTTGGGTTTATATCCGCTCATCAGTGAGTACATACCGTGTTTGTTCTTTTGTGACTGAATTACCTCACTCAGGGTGATATTTTCAAGTTCCATCTATTTGCAGTGGTCAATTCTTAAGAAGCTTTGGAACTGCTATGTGTATATCCATCACTTTATTATCCTCTTGTCTACTATATTTTAAACATATAGCCTCAAAAGTTGTCTGTGCCACTAGTACAGAGAGTAATTTCAAAGGGAATATCTCCATATGCCCCAAGCAATGTCTGCATAAAGCATAAAGGGAGGTAACATACAACTTCCCAGAGGACTGTTTACAAAGTAATAGCAGTCATTCAGACTTACACTTTTTGAATGTTTCACAAACCAATCTCCTTTATGTAGTGCTGCTAATATGTGTTTTATGCCCAGTTAACTCTGAATGAAAAGATGTCCTCAAGCAAATAGGACCAGAGATGTTTGGCGACATACAAGAAAAACTCCAAAAATAAGAGAGTGGCAGCTTGTGAATTCTAGGCTCGACAAATGCAGTGTCCAACTGCATTCTGTCTCATGCTTTCTGTGACTTATTCTGGCTTCCTATAGTGTTATGTCCAGAAAATGCTGGAGGTAAGGGAGATAGTCATTGGTTATCTATTTTTATTTTATTTTATTTATTTATCTTTCAGTTTCTAAGGACTCTGTAAGCTTCTGAAGGTGAAAGAAAGTACAAAGAACATGTAGCAAAACCTTGAGTTCCCAAGTAAAGAAAATACAATGTAAAGGAGGCTGTTCTCTCACAAGGTCACAAAAGAATTTCAGAGAGGAGTACAGAGGAAAGCATTGATATGTTCCTCACTAATAAACTTTGTGAGCTAATTATCAGCATTTTCTTATGATTCATTATGAGAGCCATGTGTTACTTACAAGAAAGTTATCCCTGATTTTACAAGTGTCACTCATTCATTTTATTGTTACACAGAGGTTTTAGGGTAAATCTTGGGCTGGAGCAACCCTCTAAAGCCACGCAGACACTTGCCTTTAATATGTGGATTAAGAAGATTAGAATAATAAAAAGCAGAGAATGGAGATTTACTAATAGTTGTCATATTGATAAAACAGAAGAAACAAAAGTGTCCAATGATTTCTCAGTTCAAACTCATGTCATTGATATAAGGTATGTAACTAAATATAGGTGAAATAGATTCAGGATTAAATAATTCTGCTCAGGGTGTGAGTATGCCCGTTGTTTATCCATCAGTGTTTCCATTCAGTTCCTGTCTGGACTGTAAGGTGATGCAATATATTTTCAGACCTGGTGAAATCTCGTCTCAGCAGACAAATGCCTCCTCTGCCTAGCGCCAAGCCTTTCCCTTCCCATAGTATATGATTTCTGGGAATTTAAATACTTAGGGTCCCCATGGTTCAATAGTCTTCGAGAGGAAGGGAGGAATACAAGTGCCACATTTTATAGTGTCTCTCTCTTGCTAGGGTGCAGAGGATATTAAGAAGAGAGAGATTTTAACAACTGAGTCATAGAAATGAGAACAACTATTTAGAAAAGCATCTTCAAATAAGCATTACAGTAGCAGCATTGGTCACAAACTGAAAAGAATTCATCTGTTTACTGGACCTATAATGATAGAATAAAGTAATCATCATAACCAGGTGTATAACAACACAGAGTTGAATGTCAGCATTAGAAAAGCCTAATCTGTTCAGATATAGTTAGAATGGATATAATCTGGGACTGGGAACAGGAAGGAAGTAACTACAAATTGGTACATGGATTCTTTTGCAGTGGTGAAGGGGTTCTAATGTTAAGATTTTGACAATAGCCATGCAATTTTGTTAATCTCATTAAAACTTTCAACATATACTTAAATGGGTGCATTTTATAGGATGCAAATTTTACCCAACAATAGACACTTTTAAAGATAGAGAAAGGACATAGCTTGTCCTTAAAATATAGGTTACTTACCTCCACCCAACATACCTGGTATCTGTGGCAAAATGAGCTTTTTCAAAACTCTTATTTATTTATTCATTCATTCATTTATTTTAGACACTACCCATAGTTAGAACTTTCCTGTGCATACCTGCTTCTTCCTCTTAACAACCCTAGAAGATACACCATTATCTAATTTTAATGACTAAGTCACTGAGCAATGTGTTCAGTACCACACAGCATCCACAAAACTGAGGGGAAGCTTGAACATTTGGTTTCTGGCCCTCAACTCTCAACCACAAGGCCATTGCTTGCTTGCTACATGCTTAATATGGATGTGTAACTGATAAAACAAAGATGAAATCTTGCATTGGTGGATTTCTTTAAGAGGCTGTGCAGCAGAGAGTGAGTGGAGGCTCTTAGATTAAGAACTCCGTCTGAAACATTTTAGTACATTTAAGAAAATAAAGCCTTTATTATTTCCTGTAATTTATCTCTAAAGTGATATGATAAATTGTGGCATAAAATGCCCATGGTTTTTGGACTGAGTTATTAAGGAACAGTAGACAATTGCCTTTTGGCCACCAGCCATGAGTCTTACACCAGAGCATCTATTCTCTCTCCATAACACATCTTTAATTTACTGTGGCAGGTTTATGCAGGAGATTTGTATTGATGGATTCTGCTGTTCTTTCTCCTTTTATCTTATAAAAGAACACTCTAGTATGTATCATCAGCTCTTTTTTTCCCTCGTTTTAATTTATCAGATGGGGAAAAATTAAAAGGAAATTACCACATTTGTAAATATTAAATTATAATATAACATAAATATAAATATATTAAATTTTGTTTTTTATAAGATAGTAAAAGAAAATAAGGCATGGGGATTCAGGAATACAGATTAGACTATACAGTTGCTCTATGCATTGGAGCACTTGACTTCTGTATTGTTTAAATGTAATAAAACCACATACCATATCTTACCAATATCAACATAAAAGATATATCAAAGTGGAGCTCTGCCTCTGTGAAGAGAATAAATCTCTAGTCAAGGCTCAATAAACTTATTTACTTTAATCACCCAACATTTTGTTGATCACTGTATATATCTTTTATGTTTTTTCAAAATGGTAAAATCATGATTACAAGTGACTTTAGCTAAATAATTATTTTTGTTACACATTAAAAATAAATGAGAAATAAATAAATATAAAAATAACAATAAATATAAAATATGAAACCAGAGATGATGGTGATGATGATTATGATGATGATAATTGTATATGTTTGTGTGTTCTTTTATCCAGACATGTTTATCTGTGTGTGTATAAGTGTATATCTGTTTGTGTCTCTGTGTGTATAGAGGAGAGAGATCAGCCTAAGATACTGCTTCTCATGATAGCAATCTGCATTGTTTTTAAGAATTAGACTTTCATTGGGACCTACATCTCTCTGATTAGTTACTCTCTGATTGACCTCTAGCCAATGCTGGTTAGTAGTCAAAGATCCTCGTTTCTCTGTCTCCCCAGAACTGGGGTTGCAAAATTCTATCATCATGCCCAATTTTTTATATAGGCTGGTCCTTAGGCTTGCTGGCTAAACATTCTCTAAAGAGAATGATTTTTCTCCACAGCCTCAAGGAATTATTATTACAAAAGCCCTTTTTGTAAAGATGCAATCAAGATGATGAGAGCATAATTGAAAAATTAGGTGTTTCTGTCAGACTTAGGGACCATTGTGTTAAAGAGTCCAGTTGGGAGATTTCCCTACAGAGGTAACATTTGGACAAAGACAGAAATTCTGAGAAGGAAGCAACCAAGCAAAAGATGGAGAACAAAATTCTGGAGAAACGACCATCAGGTACATGAGTTCTAGGAAGGTAAAAAAAAAAAAAAAAAAAAAAAAAGTTTATGTTAGAGGAACTCAAAGAAAATCATTGAGACTAACTAAGCATTGCTGGAAGTGTTGGGAAGGTGACTCTTGGTAAGCCATAATGAATTTGTATTTTATCCTAAAAAGAATGTGAAGTCATTGGGTTGTTTAAGGGAATGACACAATATAAGTTTTAAAGAACCTTTTGGATTGACATAGAACAGGGTGAAAAGACATAAAAAGACATGGCAGTACCAAACAGGAAGAAATAGGGAACCCCCCAAGGAAGCACTTTAGAGGGACTGGAGAAGGGTCCCTCATGTTTTGAGTGAAAACTCAGCAGGCTTTGTGATCAGAGCTTGTTAGGATCAAAGCCTAGGCCCTGACAGTGCTAACAAGCTAGGCTCAGTAAGAGACAAGTACTAGAGAAAAGCAAAGGGAAAAAGATTTATTCAGTGTGACTACATTGAGAATAGGAAAAAATAAAGCCTCCTGACACACACGCGCGCACACACACACCTGCTGTCAGCAATTACCTGGCTTGTGACATGAGGTTCAAGTTTAAAAAGAAACGAAAAGGTATGCTAAAACAAGTTATCCTGGACAAGACATCATCCTTCCTGCCCATCATTATATTAGCTCCAGTCCCTCTTAAAAAATATCAAAATGATTTGAACTATTCTTTTAGGAGACATTTCATCCCCTTTGAATGGTGTTATTGATACCAGGGCCAAAACCTTTCCTTTTCCTGGCACGGAGAAAAATCCAACTCCTTGGATTCCTGAGTTTACTGATAACCACAAGGAAGGTCAAACTTGTGTCTACATAAACATCTTTGCTCCTGCCAGATGGTTACAAGACAGCAAAAAATTGTGCCCATACAAAAGTCACCATTATGCCTGGCAAATGGATAACGATCCTGAAATGAGCTCTTGTAGATAAGAAGACCATAAATTTCAGAATAGGAATGATAGATTTCTTTAGGATATACCAGAATTGAGATATTTCTGAGATTTTCTAGGAGAGAAGACTATTGTTGTGAAGAGTGAGCCATTTGGAGTGAAGGAATGTCTGAGCAAGAGACAGAACATGGAATAATTACCATGAAAATAACTTTAGATGAATTGGCCAAAGTAAATGATAGAGGGAGTTTCATTCTTGTAACAATATATAATCAGAGTCCTTGGATTTATACAATTTAGTAATATACAAGATTAATTAATTTTTATTTTATTTTTATTAAATTATTTTATTTATATACCAAATGTTGCCTCCCTTCCAGGTCCCTCTCCCCAAGTTCTTCAATCCCTCCCTATCGCTTTTGGTTCTGAGAGGGTGCTCCTCACCCAACCACCTACACCCACCCCTGCCAGCCTCCCCCTTCCCAGGGGCATCAAGTTTCTACAGATTTAGGTACTTCTTCTCCCACTGAAGCCAGTCAAGGCAGCCCCCTGGTACATATGTGACTGGGGCCACAGACCAGATCATGTATGTTCTTTAATTGGTGGTTCAGTCTCTGGGTGCTTCCAGGGGTTGTAATTAGTTGACACTGTTGGTCTTATGGGTCTGCCATTCCCTTCAGTTCCTTCAATCCTTCCTCTACCTCTTCCATAAGGGTCTCTGATCTCATTCCAATGGTTGGAAATATATATGTCTCACCTTGTACAAAGCACAAGTGGATCAATAACCTCAATGTAAAATCTGATACACTGAATCTAACAGAAGAGAAAGTGGGAAATAATCTTGAACATATTTGAACAGGGGAAAATTTCCTGAACAGAACACCAATGGCTCAGGCTCTAAGATCAACAATTAACAAAGTGAACCTCATGAAGCTGTAAAGCTTCTGTAAGGCAAAGGACACTATCCATTGTACAAAATGGCAACCTACAGATTTGGAAAAGATATTCAGTAACCCTACATCTGATAGAGGGCTATCTAAAATACAAAGAACTCAAGAAGTTAGACTCCAAAAAACCTCAATAAGCCAATTTAAAAATTGTGGGTTGGTGGGTGGGGGAGCACCCTCATAGAGGAAGGGGAAGGGGGGATGGGATAGGAAGTTTCAGAAGGGGAGACATTGAAAAGGGAGAACATTTGAAATGTAAATAAAGTAAATATTAAAAAAAAAATGTGTATGAAGCTGAACAGAGAATTCTCAACAGAGGAATCTCGAATGGCAAAGAAATGTTCAACATCTTTAGTCTTCAGAGAAATGCAAGTCAAAACAACCCTGAGATTCCACCTTATACCAATCAGATTGGCTGAGATCAAAAACTCAAGTGAGAGCACATGCTGACAAGGATGTGGAGAAGGAGGAACAGTCCTTCATTGCTGGTGGGATTGCAAACTGGTACAACCACTGTGGAAATCAATGTGGTTGTTCCTTGGAAAATTAGAAATAGTTCTATCTGAAGACTCAACTATACCACTCCTGTCCATATACCCCAAAGATTAATTCTTAATATGCAGAACATCTGTTAATAGCAAATAGAATAAACTTGCTATTGATTTATCAATATGTTATATTTTACTGTGCTCTACAATCACATTCTCATACAAGCATATTGTTCAAGTTTTATTTGTACAGATGGATCTGGGCTAACAATGTATAGATTTTAAAAACTGAACATTAAGGAAATTGTTTGGCTTCAATGATTAGAAATTCTAATATTGATAGTTCTCTTAGAAGGAAGGCTGTTGAGATCTTAGTAAATTTCATAGATGTAAATACCCCTGTTCTTCCTGAGAACTTTCTGTGTGTGGTACATTAGTTCTGTCACTAATGAGGCAATGGATCTTTCTTCCCACCAAGTAAGTCTAATGGAAGGGATATGTAGTGAGCAAGCCTAAACTAAAGAGAGGGGACTTACAAAGATGTAAGTGCTAGAAGATGCTTCGTAGTAAACTTGATTATTGCATAACTACAGATAGGGTAAACAAAGACTGTTCGGAAACAATGTAGGAGAGAGTGCTCTGTGAGGGAAATGTACATAGGATAAGGAGTGAAAACAGCATGAAAAGTCCTGTAGCTAGAGAAAATGAGAGTAGCGTGCAGATTGAACCCTAATCTATATGAGGCACTCTGACTAGCTGGTGACTCAGCACTGGAGTTTTGCTTATGCAGCATATAGAATCCCTAGAGACAGTATCACAGGTGTTATACAGCTTGACAGATGAGGATCCATGCATGTTCTTGATGGGAGGTGTTAAAAATAATACAAGAGAGGAGAAGGGAGAAAGGGGTTGAAAAGGGGAAGAGGGAAAGGGAGAAGGCGGCTAAAGAGGCAGAAAGAATGAGCAGGAAGATTTAAATAATTTAAACCACTATCTTTCTCAAGGTGGTGGCTCTTTACAGTAACCCTAGCACTCAGGAGACTGATGCAGGAGGACTTCTCCAAGCTTCAAGTCCATCTGGTACGCATAATGAGTTTGAGGCAGGCATGTTCTATAACACTAAATTAGCATCTCTTGAAGTAAATGAACATTAGATTAACTTTCTCTGCAATGATATAAACCTAAGCCAATCAGTAGAAACGATAAGTTATTAGACTCACGAAGGAAAAAATCAATTAACAGTAAGCATAAAGAGTAAGAAGCAGCTGGTGTCAGAGAGTGAAATGAGAAGCTCAACTAGAAAAGGAGGTTGTACAGTGTTTTCCATGTGAGTTAGGATGGAATATCTAGAGGTAAGAAACATGAATAGAACAAGGCACAAAGGAATCCGTTAATCTATTGATTCACGGTTGCCTGATTCGTGTTTAACATTGAAGGCATAAGTGTCAGCTTCCCACATCAGCCACTGAGGGTTTTGGAAGTGAAATATGGCTGGGAAAAGAACTAGTTTCAAAATGCATCTCAAACAATGTGGAGAAATGAGGATGCTTGAGCTGCTATATTTCTCTGAGATTCATTTGCAAAGGGTTACCATTCAAAGGAGGCAGGAAGGACCATTGACAACTCTGATTACGTCTGAAGAGGAAGATATTAAACTCGTTATTCTTTAAGCACATCAAATTTGTGTTGAAAACTGTTCGTGTGGAATGTTTTATGAGACATCAATTAAATTTGCCTAGGATTAAATGTGAAGTTATTCCTCATTTTCTCCTTGAGAAGATTTATACTCTAAGCTTTCTTAACCTTGTAAACTGGAGAAAAAATGAATGACATCACTCATTTTTTCTAGACTGTTTCTGTAGGAAAACACATACTTTAACTGTTTAGTTCCTGGATTCCATATAGCCAGAAATCTGTAGCACAAATGTTTTCAGCAATAGTCAGGGTTACCATTAGTTGTCAACCTGGCATAACCTAACTCACTGGGGAACAGACTTCTAACAAGAGATTCTCTATGTAGGTTTAACCTGTGTGCATGTCTTTAGAGGATTGTCTTTAATTGAGTTAACTGAAACGGGAAGAGCAAGCTCACTGTGCTTAGCACCATGTCCTAGCCAGGGGTGTCCTGAATTGAATAAAAAGTAAAAAGCATGAATATACTCAAGCAAGCAAGAAATTGTACACATTTCTCTTTACCCCTAAGTGTGCATGTGATATGATTAGCTGTTTGAATTTCTGCCTTGACTTCTCCACAATGGTTGAAGATAAGCTGAAATTGTTAGCTGAAATAAATCCTTGTTATGTCAGCTGCTTTCTTTGGGGTGTTTTATCATAGCAACAGAATCAAACTTAGTCCTTGATAGCTTTGTTTCTTCCTGTTTTCCTACATTCATTGGCTCCAAAGTATATGTTACAGTTGTCCTCTTGAGATTCTGAGATTCATTCTGGAAACAGGTCTCACCACTACCCATTCATACAGTCTGCAACTGCGCATTTTAAAGAAGTGATCCTAATTCCTAATCACTGTACTGATCATTCTTTGATGCAGCTGTTGTGATTATGATCCATTTCTCAAATATAACTGCTCTTGAACAGTGTTAATCACCTAAATTATCCAATAGATGATTTATGAAACGTCAATAACATCTCTTCGGTAATTGCATATTCTGGCCTAAACTAGAAGGTATGCTTCAGGATACAGTGTCTGAATACACTATTTTTAATAAGTTCCCTCTACTGGGAAGTAGTCTGGGCAGTGTGGTGGGGTGGTAGAGATCTTTTTTTATTAAATTATTTTATTTATTTACATTCCAAATGTTGCCTCTCTTCCTGGTCCCCTTTCTTAGAGTTCTTTACCACATCCCCCTTCCCCTTTGCCTCTGACAATACACATCCACCCTCACATCTCTCCCCCCTCAGCATCCTCCTTCCCAGAGACATCAAGTCGCTAAAGGATTAGTCACATCCTATCCCACTGAGACCAGACAAGGCAGTTCTCTGGTATATATGTGCTGGGGGCAACAGACCAGACCATGAATGCTCTTTGGTGGCTCAGACTCTGGCACCTCCTAGAGGTCCAGATTAGTTGATAATTCCTACAGAGCTGCCATCCTTTTCAGCTCCTTCAACCTTCCCCTAACTTTTCCATAAGGGTCTCTGACCTCATTCCAATCGTTGGCTGTATCTGCATCTGTTTCAATCAGCTACTGGTAGAGCTATTCAGAGGACCGCGATGCTAGACTCCTGTCTGCAAGAATAACATTGGATCAGTAATACAGTCAGAGTTTGGTGCCTGCTTTTGGGATAGATCCCAAGTTGTGCCATTCACTGGACAGTTTTTCCTTTAGTATTTGCTCCATTTTTGTTCCTGTATTTCTTTTAGACAGCAACAATTCTGAGTAAAAAGACTTGAAAGTAGGTGGGTGGTCCCATCCCTCCACTGGGGTCACTGTTTATCTACTGGAGGTGGTCTCTTCAGGTTCCATCTCCCCACTGTTGGATATTTCAGCTAAGGTCACCCCCATTGAGTCCTGGGAGCCTCTCACATTCCAGATCTCTGGTACTTTCTAGAGGCCCATCTCCACCCCATCCCTTACCTTTGCAGCTGAATATTTCCATTCATTCTCTCTGCCCTCTATGCTTAGGACACAGATGGTAGCTATGCACTGATAAGTGGCTATTAGGCAAAAAGTACAGCATGAACATGATACAACTCACAGACCATATGAAGTTTAACAAGATGAAAGAGCCAAGCAAGGATGCTTCAATCCCACTTAGAAAGGGGAAGAAAATAATCATGGGAGGCAGAGGGAGGGAAAACGTGGGTGGGACAGGGAAGAGAGAGGGTCAAGTTCAGGTATAGGGGGGACACAGGAGAGAATTGTAATGTTTTGAACCAACTTATCTTTCTATTTGGAGAGTTCTTCCTTACTGGCTTGAAAATTCTTATTCTTCCAAACCCAACATGGCTCTCATATCCTTTGGGAAGTCATCCTGAATAAACTCATAGTACTGCTTTAAGCAGAAATTAAACTTGCCTCCTGTAAATCATCAGCTTCACTTACCTTGGTCAATCATGTCCGTTTAGAAATATGCCTGTAGAGGCTTTTCTTCCTCACTAGTCATGGCATACTCATGAGATTAACGATTCTGTGCTTCTGTTCATTTGTATGCTTATTTTAACTTGAATTGTAGAGTGTAGTGTACATAGTAAGAAATTAAACCTATTAGAAAAAAATCCTAAATGGCTATTACATTTTGATTTATTTACCTTCTCATGGATTTATATTTTATCCCTATGGATTTAGAGTTTTCCCAAGTACTGGATTTATGGCTCCTATTTCTCTGTACTTTGTAGATTAAACTATGTATCTCTTATATGTTTTGGTGTATTTGAATATGCATATCACACACATGTGTGAATGTATAAACCTCTATATGTATATATGCAGAGGCCTTATATATTGAGATAATGTCTCTCAGTTGTACCCAGAGATGACCTATACAGCTAGTCTGCATAGTCAGCTTTCTCCAGGGATCCCCAGTTTATTCTTTATGAATACTGGGATTATAGGTCATCTGCACACTCACTTGCTTTTCTGTGAGTTCTAGTTCCAATCCACCAGTGTGTATAGCAAGCACACTAACTACTAAGCTCCTCAATTTTTATTGTAGGGCATCAAACACTAAACATAGATTTCTTGTGTTATTTATCCGTCAGCTTCCTGCCATATACCATATAGAGTGATTAGTTAAGGAGTTAAATGAATACTTAGCATTTACTGAAATATCCAAGTGTGAGGACATTGCATTGTTAGAAAACTTGATACATGATATAGATATCTAAAATGACAATGAAAAAATAAAGATATTCAGAATTAAAAGAAAAGATATAATTATATCATGTGACTATAATTGGTTCATTCATAGTTTAATGGTTGATGAAAATTTGGCAGTGTCTCATAGACTCATGATGAAAAGCTGTTAACCAGTCTTTTCATATATCAATTGCCATTCGTTCCTTTCGATTTGATTCAGTACATAGAAATTCAGTGCTTAATTTGGGCTACATGCTAGGTAAAAGACTCATAGGTGTAACAGATACACTTTGAGAGTAGGAAGCCTAAATATTCATTAATTCTTTTACTATTTAAGTAATTCATAACAAATTATTTAACTTCCTTGTCCTAGGATTTTAATTTGTGAAATGGCAGAATTTCAACATGTTATGTTATAAAAATTATGGGCCTGGCTCAGTAGCAACTGATTGCTTCTCAGCATCCAACTTCTGATTTACCTAAAGGAAACCCATATTTTCACCATCTCTTACTATTTGCTGAAGATGCTAGAAAGACTCCTCACAACCAACCATCGAACTGAGCACAGGGACCCCAATGGAGGAGTTAGGAGAAGGACTGAAGGAGCTGAAGGGGCCTTATCTGGCATCAATGCAAGGGGAGACCCTTGGTCCTGTGAAGACTTGATGCCTCAGTGTAGAGGAATGCCAGTGCAATGAGTCAGGAGCAGGTAGGTGGGTGTGGAAGTACCCTTATAGAAGTAAGAAGGGTAAGGGAGGATGGGATAGACAGTTTGCAGAGGGGAAACGGGAAAGGTGATAACATTTGAAACATAAAGAAAGAAAGAAAGAAACAAAGAAAGAAACAAAGAAAGAAACAAAGAAAGAAACAAAGAAAGAAACAAAGAAAGAAACTGGGCGACATCTACAAGAAACAATGTGCCTATAGGTTGTTGTTCAGATAGTTTTGTTTTAGTGGCATATAATACGTGATTTTTGTTTTTACAGAAAAGATGTGTACCAGGACAATATTATAATTCACTTTCAATTACAGTAAATGTTATAGATTGCAGGCTTGCTAAAGGTTGGCAAGTAGCCAATACCCAGGCCCCAGATTTAATAGCAGGAATGGCTATGCTCAGCCATTTCACCTTCCCATTACTGTCACCTACTAATTTAGTTACAGGTTGTGCCCTAAGATACACTCTTGATGCTATCTCCTTTCCTGGCTCGGATCCTTAGGGAGATTTTCATTAAGCCCGAGAACTTCCAGAAATAATATGTCTTCTATCTCCTCAATACAATGAGAAAATATTGTTACCTTCTTCCCTCCTGCATTTTACTCTTTTGCTCTTCTCTATTCCCCCTCCATTCCTTTGTTTCTTCATTTCCTTTGCAATAGTTCCTGTTAACCCCATCAACTATAGCTGATTATATTTTTTGTACTGCTTTGAAGTTGTCATCAAGGACTACTTTTCTGTTAAACTATGATTAGCATACATTTTTTTTTTAAAGAAATACTATATCTTGTCGTTGCACTTGATAGAGAAATCTATGCAAGGATCATTGCATAGACTTATTTCACCAGGCCCCTCTTTAGTTTTAAGGAAGGGTCTCACTAAGTTGCTCCAACTTATATTCTTCCTGTAGTCCAATTGACCCTGAATTTACTGTCTTCCTGCTTTGGCCTTCTAGGTAGCTGAAGTTATCCACCTGTATTTCTAGACCTGGCAAAAAATGTCTTCCTTTATTCTCTCTCCTTTCTTCTTCCAATCCTTTCTTTTCTTCCTCGTATATTTTCAATTTTAGTCTCCTTTGAGGATTCCCCCTTTCTTTTCATCCATCTATTCTTTCTTCTCATTCCTTTTTCTCTGACTCCTTCCCCTCACCCTCTGAAACCTGTTGCCAAAATCTTCTTGGCATTTTCTGCAGTTGAATATTTTCTTTCTACCAGTATTATCTTGTTACACTTTAAGAAATCTTTCCTACTATCTATATTCACATCCTCTCAATATTTGTAGATTCTTATCATGTCCCCTGGAGATTCCTTAGCCTAGGAATTGGTATTTATCATTTTAAACCTTGTCTCATAAATCACATCTTTCGTTTTTCTCATCAGTCTTTAAATACTTTTCAATTTGTCCCTGTCTTTCTGAGAATGCCTTAACAAAGTGCTGGAATTTAAGGCTGAAAGCTTTCAGGTTGCATCTGACTTCTTTCTCCCACTTTCTCCACAAACATTTCATAACAAATAGGTCTAGCATGGTTCTTTGTCTTGCCAATTCATTGCAGATTCATGCAGAGCAAATTCATTTAGAGCAAGGTACTAAAAAAGTTCTATAAATTAGATAAAGAAATGAATCTCTTTCCAAGGTTAGAGGGCTATATTTGAGCCTTCGACACTTATATCTGGGCAATTCCTCACATATGTAACACATACTTAATAATTCTTTCTCCTGAACAGGGTATAGGGTAGAGTGAGGTGACAAAACACAAAGGGCACCTTAGAGTAAGTGTCTCCTTGTATTTTCCTCCCTAGATGTCCCACTAAAATAATGTAACAGGTATAAAAAGTACCTTAACTCAACTCTCTGATCTTAGAATAATAACAAAAAATATAGCAGTCACACCAGCAAGCCCCTTCTCTGTAGTCTCTACATTTTGCCATTTTCCAGTGCACCTGAGCACTAACTCCTGAGTCTGCCAGTACCTGAGTAGAGTAAGCAAATGCTAATCTAGTCCCTACATATGCTAAGCCCCAAACAAGCCATTAATCATTCTTAAGTAAGCTAGCTACTGAGTAGGTTATCTTCTGTTTAGGTGAGTTCCTGAGTAAGATACTTCTTAGTCATGTCATCTTCTCATCAGACTGTATTTTCAGCATCCTATCTCCTAAGCCAGTATCTACTCAGTACCCTATCTCCTGAGGCAAGCTATCTTATTTAGCTTAATTTAAGTATGCTAGCTGCCTGCAGAGCAACCTCACTCCTGAGCAGCTAGCTGCTGGGTAGGCTAACTCCTAAGAAGACTAACTCCTTCTCAGCTCAGACCTTACCACCTGCATATTAATTGTATTGAATTATCACCGTTTAGTCATGCAGAGTCGTTCTGAGTTTTGTTACTTTGCTGTCATGATAAAAAACAGATTTATCAGATCAAATTGTATTTGTTGCATTTATAATGTATTTTCAGCTTGATGGTACAATCTATTTCAGTAAACAATTATGAACTTTCATTAAGGTTATCTTTAGAAACTGCAGAAGAGTGCATCAGATACCATTGAAGATGGTTGTGAGCCACCATGTAGTTGATGGGAATTGAATTCAGGACCTCAGATAGAGCAGGTGGTGCTCTTAATCACTGAGCCATCACTCCAGCCCCTAAACAAACTTTTCAATGATGAACTACAGCAAGAAATACATTTTGAGTCATGACTATCAACATGCCCAAAATACAGAGTAAAAGATTTTCACAAATTAATATCATTTTAATTTGTAAAACAATCACATATTTATTGTACGTAATGGCATTGTATTATGGGCTGTGCTGATCAACCTTACTGACCATAAGCTAATGACATTATTTTGCTATCCATTAATATGATTAAGCTGAGTTTGAAAGACTCCTACTACAAAGTAACATTGTTTTTAATGGTCTTGAGATGGCTATTGTTGAACGACTTTTTAGGCCTATAGTATGTTTGTATTTATGTATATCTGTTTTAGGTAGGTAGATATGAACACAAGCATAAGGTGACTCACCTTGTCAGGGATCTAGTGTGCATTGATGTTTAACAAGCTACTAGGCAACACAAAGATCAGAGAAATTGAAAACTAATGGGATACTTTTCTAAGAGACAGACATCCAGGAGACAGTAACTTTCAAAGATCCAGGAAGGTAACATCCTAGGAAAGCTTTAAAGTAAAAATAAGGAATTCTAAGAGGAGAACAATAGAGCCAAGCTAGTCATTTAGATATAAAGGGCAAAGTGGCTACATCAGTTGGAGTATAAATTCCCAGTACAGTAGTAGACATGACAAGGGTCATGTCACTCCATGCTCTCTATCACATGTCTGCGGATGGGTCTTACTTAACTACATTTTGTCCAAGTTCCTGGGATTAGAAACAGATGATCAGAAATGTCAGCATAAAGCAGCTGAAATGACTCACAGTTGGAGAGCAGACAGCTTTTGCTTTCCTTTAGGTTCACCTTTGACATTTGTTGCATTCATTGCCTGTAACAAGAGCAAGGTTGATGTACCACAGGAGAGTTTGCACTATCTTGAATGTGTTTCATATATTTCCCCCTGAGTTATGTCAGAAATGCATTCTTCAACTCGCCCCATTACGCCATCTGCTTGAGTTGTAACTCGTTCTCCCTACATGTGCACTGCCACTACCAATTTAGTAAACTTCAGAGGATCTATCTTCTTACTATATAGGAGCACATCCAGCTTTGTATTCAGCTTATTTATGGGTTAAATATAACTCTATTCTAAACAATTTTAGATGGAATGACTTCATCTGTCTCATGTGCAAAAAACCATATACTTGAGTGGATTTTTACTAGCCCTGTAAAAATTAAAAAAAAAAAAATGAATTAAACTTGTGGAGAGAAAAACAAGCTTCTCCCTATGCTTCAGCTCTAAGAAATGAATCGCCAGTTCATGAATACACTTCACTTCATAAGAACAAGTATCAAGGAAAATAATAAATCAGCAGGATTCTAGAAAGGAAAAGAAAATAGATACTATTTTATTTTCTCTCTCATTACTAGATGCTCTAATAATGACAAAGCACTAGCACACACAATGCTTTAATCTCAAATTTGTATAAAAATTAAGCAAATGAGTGGTAAAATATACAGGAAATGACATTTCTGTATTTCAGTTTCAAGCTTTCAAAGTCAGGAAATGGCAGCTCTTAAGACCCATTTACCCAATAGAATGATAGGGATCCTATCTACCCTAGGTGCAAGAAATATATCTAATGGATTGGCTTGCCTCATTAGGATGCTAATTGTCCCAGGTAATGAGCACAAAGATAGCATGTAAGTAACATGCAGTGACAATACAGAAGGCTTATTCTCCACATGAACTTCATCCTGTCTCTTTCCCCCATATATCTTATAGAAGCCAATGAGAATTATGTTGTGGCCTCCGTATCACTTCATTTGTCTTCTTCCTTCTGTCCCATTTTCTTGAAGTAGTTTATGAACAGAAATAAGAGACATACTTTAAGAATAAATCTATAATTGCTGTGATTTTGCAAAGCTAGAGTTTATTTCAGTGCACACAATAGTGAGGTCACTGGAGAACATCAGATTCCAGGATCTCTGTTTCAAATAGGTTGGAGATAATGTGCAGGTAATACCTTGATCAGCCACATCAGGCACAAGGGATCCATTTATGTTTCTTGTAGACCAGGTAGAAGAGAAATGTGCTTTGTGAAGCTCGGAAAGCTACCAAGCTACTTACACTATTCTCAGGAATATCCAAAGGGTGGTAATCACCCACTGTTTTCAGAGGTGCTTGCCAAACAGGACACGGCTCTGAAAATTCCATTTGTTGTTGCTCTCACTGGTACAGAGATTCGGAAAGTTGATCTCAGGAACATTGTGGCATGTGGTAGAGAAGGCGAGGAATGAGAGTTTATAAAGGTAGTGAAAGGGAGCTCGTAAAATTCAGGTTCTAACATGCTGAATGATGGTTGTGGTAGAGCCAAGATATAACTTCCAAGCATGGCATCAGTTTGGGAAGGCCTCTTTTGATGTTCATGAGCTGATTGTAATAACACACTTTATCTTCTGTTTTATACAGCCATATCTTGCATGTGTAATAAACATATTACCACATTTGCTTTAATTAATTGCTTTAATTATTAAAATAAATACAGTTCTGATTAATATAAGTACATATTTGGCTATTTGATTTTTTAGCAAATTGTCTCATTTTTTCCTCAAGGAGCAAATAAAAATGGTAAAGAGTGATTTGTACATACTAAATAGCAAATGTGCTAACAATATTATATTAATTATTCAGGGTGATTCCTGCATCAATATAATAAATACGTTGATAATGCATATGTTAAACTCATCGGGCATTTTGAAACTGCATAAAGATTAGATGATATGTGAATTGAAAGTTCAGTTAAATCCAAAATATGGCTAAACCTGTTTTAAAAACTCAATATTCCAGAGAGGTTGGTAATATTGTCCTCTTGCCAATGCCAAGCATATTCACTTTACAATAATTCTAAACTACTTTCCCCACATCTCCTAAATATCCCCTCAAGAATTGTGAAGCCCAGAGAAGCCCATAACAGCAAATTGATGTCACCTATGACAATATCACATCACAATTCGGGCAGGAGGGAGTTCTTTAGGAAATTAGATAGAAGAAACGTTGATCTAGTAGCTCCAAAGCACTCACTTGTGGAAGCCTGATTTGATCTTTTATATGGAATCATATATGGGCACAGTGACACATACCTACAATCCCAGAACCTATGAGGTTCAGGTGGGTAGATCAGGTGACTGATACTTATTGAATTACATACTGGAACTCTGTATTAAACAAAACAAAATGAATAATTACAATGATGATGGTAATAGTATTGATTATAACAATTTAGGAGGATTAATCTATCAGTGAGCATTTGCTAAATTATCATTGGAAGAGAATGTATCTGCATGTTAAACACAATAAACACTAAATAGAAATTAAAAGAAAAAGTACAATTATGTAGATTAACAATTGCATTAGAATATTCACTACTGGCTCTAACATACAATAAACTTTCTGAATCAGGTGGCTTTTCTATTGATCATCCTTCTGAATTTGGTGACAAACTAACTCATACCATCCTTCCCTTTTTATACATTAGTGTCATCAGGGTTAAAATGCCCTGGAGAAATGGCCTTATTTGTCTTAGACAAAACTGCTGAAAAAATTCACACCAGGATCCAGACATGAATATCTTTTGCCATTTATATTCTTTTAGGACAACAATGCTTCATGTGAAAATCTAAATCTTTGACTTTTGGATTTAGATATGGCAATCCAATGAACCATCTATCATGTTTAAATCTTCCTTAATCCCTTTGACAAATGTTACTCATTTCTCCCAGTTTTCTTCTTTCCATAGGTTATCTAGAAATACAAATGTTTTCTAATCAAATAATATGCTCAGCCACATATAAAAATTAAGAAGCATACATAAACTCTGATTTCATCTTCCATGGGCTCATGGTATTGTAGAGAGGATATTATGACAAACAGTTAATTTATCTTGAAGGGACACTAGTTAAAGCTATCACACAGTGAAAGAAGGCAATACTGATTGTGAGAAAGTCTTATGAAACAGTACAAATGAACAGAAATATTCAAGCTGATGTTTAAATGACAGATAATACTCAGAAGATAAGATTAGAAACCATTCAGAAGGCCAGGAGGGCTATTCTGTCATTCTCTGTGATTTTTGAATTTTTATCCCAGAGTTAGATATGATTGAAAACTGGATTGATGGGAAGACATGTTCCCATCACTCTGACAAATGTGTGTTGTGAGTCAGGCACAAGGCTGAGAAGAAGCTGTCACAGAACCTTATAGCTAACCACTGAGAAAATGCTTGAGATCAAACATAACACAGGACTCTAGGCACACTTTGAGATCAACATAATCATAAATGACTACCTCAGTCAAATTTAACCTGAGTTACAATGATATTTGCATATTGGGTATTTTGTGTGGCATGAATATATTGACTGTTTACCAATGCAATGATAGATTAAATATGACTACTTTCTGTAATTTATAAGTATTATAACTGAGGCTAGGAGGTGGTATTTATAAAAAGCTACTGAGCCACTAAAGCATCCAACTAGGATTTAAATTGTGGATGGGGGTACTCATTAGTTGTACTATGACTATAGTAACACAAAGCTAAGCCACAGTGACTATTACATCAAGAGATGAGGAAAGATATTAAATTGGGTGGATTCCAGAAATATTAGAGTCCTAAACATAATGTTTTACTCTTTTTTTCAAATAGTTACTTTCATTTTCTATGATCAATAAACAAAGCCATCAGGTCAGTGAGTGCCCCAGTATCAGGGTGGTCTACTTCAGCTGCTGGTACCTTTAGTTCACCAGTCTCCTCTCTGTGTCATGACTAGCTGGTGGAAACCTCCTGAAGTAATTATTTAATGTTGTGTTTCTTAAGATAATGTCTCTGATATGTAGAAATAATAAAGTATAATGGCTATTTGCATGAAAATGCTAAAAGGAAAGTCACTGATTATGTGCTAGCTCTAAAAAACAAATAAAAATTAATGAAATACAGAAACAATGTGTGACAGTATCATAGCTTATCAAGTGTGTCACTCTTGATTTACAAACCAGTGGATCATGCCTGACTGAATTCGTTTGATGACGTTCCAAAAGTATTTTCATATGTGCTTGGCTTTAGGTGTAATGAAGTTTTAGAATGCCATGTGATTCACACACGTTAACACTTCTAGTCTGTTTTGTTTTCATTGATTATATATTTTTCTTTTCATTGTGGCCTTAATAGTGCCATATCTTGTATACATTTCTCAAATAAACACATACTTGACTATTAACCATATTTAATTTTAGCTTGATATTATATTTCATGGTTATTACAGAAAATATTCCTGTTGAAAACTGGGTTTATTAACAAGTGATTAAGTTAGAGTTGTTAGTAATTAAAGTACAAGACATAGGCAATATGAAGGATTGTCATGAGGTTTGTTCTATATTACTTTTCATAATTTGTATTCCTTAGCTACCAGAAAAGAATAAACAATTTAATACCCTATTACAAGGAGGAAGGATAGCATGTCAGCTGTAATGTGGAATAATTGCTTAGAAGGGACAATATTTGAAATGAAATCTGACAAAATACATATCTGCAACTCTGAGTGCTATTAAGCAGACCTAAACTCTGCAAAAATTGTCTCTGGGTTTAACTGTCACATAAATAATCTTGTTTCAATTATTTGAGTCTGATATGAATTCATGATAAATGAATTATGTATCAGATAACTTTTGTTAGTTTGATTGTATTGATTTAGATAAAGATTAGCCCTTGTGGGATAATGGGGACAGGTCACTGTGGCTGCTGATTTGTGTATTATTATTTCTATAAGAGAAATATCTACTCTGTCTAAATCAGCATTACACTTCTAAACATTTGCATTCCTTGATTGTGATTTAGTCACTGTACATGGTGAATGAACTAATATTAAGTTGTCTATACACTACTACTAGCCCTCAATTAACAAATTACATTCTAAGTAAAGTGTAAATGTACTAGAGACAGACCCAATCTGGGAGACAGAATATGGAGCCAAGCAGAAACCTGTGGACTATAGGCTCTACTTCATTGAAGATTGTGTCTGAGGCTCATTAGCAACATAAATCTGTTATGAATACAGGGATTAGAATGCCTTTAAGTATAAAAAAAGAAATTTGCATCAGTTTATAAACAAGTTTTAAAAATCTTTTCTCTTTGGGGTTGAAAGAGGTCAAGGACACCACAAGAAAATCTACAGAAGAAACCAACATGTACCCACAGGGCTTCACAGAGACTAAATTATCAACCAAAGAGCATGCATGGTACAGAACTAGGCCTCCTACACATATGTAACAGATATGCAGCTTGGTCCTCATGTGGGACCTCTAGTAGCAAGAACAGGGGCTGTCTCTGATTCTATTGCCTGCCTTTGGATCCCTTTCTCCTCACTGGGTGTCCTTGTCTAGCTAGCCTCAATAGTAGAAGATGTGCCCAGTCCTACTGCAACTTGATAGGCCAAGATGGGTTGATATCCACAGGGGTGGGAGATGTGTCCCCTTCTTCGAGGAGAAAGACAGGGAGGCATAGGGGAAGGGAGGTAAAAGGAGGGACTGTGAGAAGAGGGAGGGGAAGCTCAGATCAAGATAGAAAATAAATAAATTAGTGAAAAAAAAAAAAAGCTTTCCTCTCTGACAAAAACTAAAACTTCCAGGAGAACATTGAGAAAATAATGAGAGGTCCCCTGCTCACCTGTTCTTAACCATGTTGTGTTTGCAAAATGTGTGACTTTGCTAGGTTTTGATGGGCCCTGAAGGATGATCCTCCTGGAGCCTGGGTTCTTTATACAGCTGAGAATATTTCAGAATTTAAGGCAGCATTTTCATTGTGGGGCCTATAGGGATCCTGTGCTAAAAGGTGATAAAATGGAGAGCCACAGACTTTAAATAAGACCTACTAACTCAGAATCCCTGGGAACAGTCTGGAGATTCATCTTTAGAAGGTCACTGTGGAATTCTGATCCATACTAGCATTTGTATATTCCCACTTAAATTCTTGTTTGTCAATGTACTAGTCTTATTAAGGTTTTCACTGTACCCATCTACATTCATTGAAATAGGGGTGCATTAAATGAGAATCTCTGTGTGTCTCTGTCACTGTCCTTGTTTCTCAGGGCAAGGCAGCCTGTTAAAGCCTAGATGTAGTGTGATTGCTTTCTCTCCACTGAGGGTATGATCTAGTCATGCAAAGTGGACTGTGAGGATGGCAACTGAGGAGACTTAATCTCTGTGTTGTGTGTTTTACATGTTCGTATATATGTGAACGTAGGCACACATGTTCTATGGTACTTGTGTAGAGGTAATAAAATATCCTCTGGTATCAGTTCTTGTCTTTCATCTTGTTTGAGACAGGATCTCTCTGTTGTTTTCTGTTATTTAATCCAGGATAGCTGATTTGTGGTCTTCGAGGGTTTCTCCTGTCTCTGCTTCCACCTTGCAGTAGGAGTACTTAGATTACCGATGTACCGTTTTATGTAGGTTCTTCAATCACTTTACCCATTAAATCATCTTGCCAGCAGCACCTAATGTTTCTCTGTATGTGACATTGCAAATTTTTCTCATATGACTTTGTTGGAGATGATGGTAAATCTTATGAGCTTGCATAAAGATGTTTCTTCAGAGTCCCAGCTCTACTAATGATATCTTTTTCTTTTTATCTGCACAGGAGTTGGGAATAGCACTAGTGCTCAGTTCATTGAGTTATATGGTTTAATTGAGATAAATGATATAATGCAATTAGAATAGTCATTAGAGTGTAAAAAGGTTCAATAAACAGAAAAAAATGTATAACCACTGTTCATTGAACAATGTGGTAGTTTCTGTTCTGAGTGCCTTGCTCACTGTGCAATTGCAGGGATCCAAAGTAGTACTGAGGACTCTGGAGCTCCAGCATCCTCACCATCCTAGTGCTAGGTCCATAAATGTGGACCACCATTTCTTTAAAATATTGAAACACAGGTTTCATTTCATGTCTTGTGTATATGTTTTTCATTTATTTTGTAGGATCAAATATGTTTTGTACTTACGTGGTGAAAAACCTTAACTCTGCATCTCATAGATCATGTATACACCCACTGATATTCTGTGTGTTGGAATGGGTCATTGCCTGATAAGTGGAAGGACATCACATCCAGAGAGCACTTAGGCAAGGGGTCTGGATTGCGTTAGCTTTTTCAGACTCTGAGTGGATTCTCTAGCAACACTAATTTTCTTCTGCACTGCTCATCTAATATAAATTACCCTTTCCATACACCCACCCACCCACCCAACCAACCAACCAACTAACCAGTAAAACCTTCAGATATTTCTGTACATCTGAGTTTGGGTCTAGTCTGCCCTCTTCCACTGGCATTAGCACCTACATGGGCTCCCGTTTTCTGGTAGTACTATCTAGGCTCCACTAAAGGCTGTTAACCCCTGCTGCTTCAGACTGCAAGTACAAAATAATTGCAACTAACACAACATAAACTTATGATGTCTGGAGCCAGATCTAGGTAAATCCTCAGGTGGTTCCCTACTCTAACCCAACACATTCTTTGTTCTTCATGTTACCCTTATAAGAAGGAAGGGATACTTTTACTTACTCATAGGGCTTGTATGAGACTTCAGTGTGAGTATCTCTACCTTAGCTCATTAATCTGTGGGATAGTGGTTACCTACATACATTATTAGAGTCTCACTTTCATTTCAGTGGATTGCAAGCTTTGTAAATACCAAGGATAGGATTTTTATGACCCATATCATCATATATAGTAGCCAGACCACCCATTTAACAAATGAGCAAGCAATGTATAATCATAAACATATTGAGAGAAGCTTAGTTTTTGCTCAGTCCAAGTAACTAAGACTCTGAAACAAGACTATAGAGAAACCTTATTGCTTGTATGTCATGTTTGTTAGTGCTATACACACCCTGAGGAGGAAAAAACAAAACAAAACAAACAAAAAGCAAATACATAATCCCTTCTTTTCTTTTCCTTTCTTTCCCATTCTCTCTCTCTCTCTCTCTCTCTCTCTCTCTCTCTCTCTCTCTCTCT